>LYUA01003500.1:89206-108626 GCA_002093875.1 Calopteryx splendens
TCCCTCCCTCCCCCTATATCTCTTTTACTCTTTTCTCTTACTCATCCACTGATCTTCCCTCCCTCCCTCTTCCTCCTCTCCTCCAACCAAAATCCTTTTGCTGTTTTTCCTCATATCTCACTCCATTCCGTCTTTCTTCCCTCTCCCTCTCCATCCAATTGTCTCCCCCTCTCATTCCATCCTCTTCCTCCCACTCTCCTGCTACGCACTTGCAACCGCCAATCAAACCTCCCGCCTACCGCATCCCCGCCGTCCCACGAATCCTTTCCAACGCCCACCCTCCCTCTCCCCTCCCCACCCGCCGATCACCCTAACCGCATCCCCGCTGAAGGGGGAGGCTGTTTTTCGCAAATTCTCTCCCTCCGGCCCTCCCTCCACCCTCTCTCTCGATCGGTTCGCTCACCCACGCCTACTTTCGCAACATGCGGTGTGCTCTTGGATTTTATGTCCGCTGCGTGTCGCGCGAGATGATCCACGGTGGTATGGGTTTCATTCGATCGCTTCCCCCATTGGGTCGGTCCTCCCGCCGCCGCCGCGATCAGGGCTCGTTCGTGGTCCGAGTGCGGTTGTTCGCCTCTCTGCTCCCGTTCTCTCGTTCGACCGAATCGAGATAGGCAAACTGCACTAGCGGGGGTCCTTCTAACTTCCGTGGCAGTCTCACCCACGTGCCCGTGCACAAATACGCTATATATCCCAAAAAAGTTGATTTTATTCATTTTGCTCCATCCTCTGGGAATCACCTTAACCTTATGACATTGAGCTGTATCGTGATAGGTCACCCCGTTCCTAGAATGAAACCAAGACGCCCGGTTGTCAAATCACCCAGTCCAGGTCACAAATAATCTTTTAGAATCTAGATATCTTTTTAAATGAATGAAACATGTCCCGAAATCCATAAAGTTTGACGAGGACGCATTCCTGCAAAAGTTCAATTTAATTAAAGCAGACTGGAGGCCCATATTTGGTGTCTAAAAGTAAGCTAGACCAATAAATCCATCTCCTTGTATAGATAACGGAGCTTCATAATTTTTTCCCCAACTGTAGACCACGGATCACTCATGAACGCTCCAGAAAACTGAGGGTCACATCTGATGAATTAGTTTTCCTTCGCATTGCCGTGAATTTCCCATAAAAATTAACGTTCTCCATCATTCTTTCCGGCGGAAATATTTTTCATCAACTTTAATTGAACGTTCGTACTAAATGGAAGAGGAGTCACTACTGTGAGTATGAATTATCCGCTATGGGCCGGAAAGTAAACAGGACGCTAACTTTGATGCAACTTTGACTTTTATGTATGAGTATACCTTCCTTATTGGGTTAACCATTGCGGCGAGTTGCTAAATTCTGCCTCGATCCAAACCGGCGTACATTTTTCGAGTGTGTGACACGCCTGGGGGAAATCCTCACGATTGAAGGGGAAGGAAAATTGGTCAAATGTTGATCGGAATGTATTTATTTGGGAAATACCTCTAGACGAAAAGTGTATCTTTCCCTGGGACCGATACATCATGAGCTAAAGCAAACAGTGATAAATATAACCCTGTGTTTACTCAATCCACTGGTAATACTCGTCGATAATTAATTAATGTAGTCGAGGGTGAGATGAATGAAAGATATACCACGCGTAAATTTGTTAGTTTTCAGTGTTTTCTATTTCTTTCAAATTTGGGAAATAGAACTTCCCCGATTTTGAGGCAATAACAGATGTTAATGATTGATCCTAATTTTTTTAGTGCTTTGAAGAAGACTTCAAAAGAGTTGTTTTGTGGAACTTCAAATAAGTGGTGACTGTGTTTGTGAACCTCACTCATTGTGGTTCTCTCACCAAACTAGTGTATCGTTACTTCCTAGAAACAAAGGATTAATAAAAAAAGCTGCATTAATGTGCAGTTCATCAAAGGTCAAATGTAATTATGGTAGTAAAGTGAAGGGTAGATAAACAATGTGTGCATCGGAGTGACCAAGGCTAAAGGGATTATCGCTGCACGATCACAATTACTTTTGACAAAGGTAAAAATTGGGGTATATTTACTCACATCTACCTACAATAATATCCCGCCATGTTTCAAAATATGCTTAGGGTCCAACACTTGAATAAACATTGAAACTCAGCTGAAGGTTGTTGATATTGTTAGAAATATTGGATAAGTAGCTTGTTTTATGGAGTAGTGCTTCGTCGCACTTGTTATTATGTAAAAGGTATTATTATGTTTTGAATTTGTATAGAGCTAATAATTTGGTATGAATTAGTATTTTTTGGAGATTTTGTAGTAACTGTGAGATCATTTCAAATGAATCCATGCGCAATTAATGTGCGTTCACTCTATTGAAAGTGATTATCTCGCCTATGATGCCATTTTCATTGCATTTTGTCGCACAAAATAATTTAATTATGTTGTTTTTACATTTTGATGTATTCGCCTATTGTTTTCGGAGAATAAAAAAGAATAAAGTTTCTTTACAAATAAAATGATCAAAATTAAATCAATGATCTCTTGTGTAAAATTTAAGGCCCTGGACTATGGAACTACCAAACACATGGAAGTAAGGTAATGTATCCCATTCTGAGTTTTTAATTTGAAAAAAAACTGTTTCGGGTGAATAATCATTAGCATATTTTCCGCAGTTACACTTACAAGCTTACTTTGCAAGCTTACATCTTCAAAATTTATTGGCGACATTGGAATAAAATATACATTTTTTTTGTTACCCATCCGCACTAATCAACCAGAAGGTTAGTTTTGATGAGTGAGGATAGTGCTCACGCCGATCTAACCCCCTAAAGCTGTGCGAAATCATGCATTCAGGGCGTACCGTGCGCAAGTTCCCTTCCCTGCTCCACCATAGTGTTCCACGTTGCTCTAGTAACCATAAAGTGGCACGAACGAGAGTTTACCAATTTCTATTGCAGTATGCACAACATTTAAACTCACTATGAAAGGCACATGTCGCGTAAAAATATAAAAAAATTGCGTACTCGATGCATGAGTCATTATTCAATCTAAAAATGTTTTAGCAAACGCAACAAAATGGTGACACTCGGGCCCATACTAATATCAGAAAACTAAAAAATAACTACATTAACAAAAAACGCGCTGTGGCGAAATTTATAATCGCCAACAAGTAATGCCTTTAACTTTTTGGCCTCATTTTCAGTTCTTTTTTTTATATTAGATTTTGAACCAATATTGTAAATTTTTCTCAAAATATGACAATCATACATTCTGCAAAATATGGTTGGAGCGTAATGAGTTTTATGGATCACGATTCGCTCTCGTGTAAGCACAGAGGAGCCTCACTTCGCGAGGGAAACAGCGAGTGACGTGGTAGGGGAAGTGACTTATTAGACTCTACCGAAATGTAACTCCCACAGTAACAGTTTACTAAGTGAGTAGGAAAATTAGAGAATTTCATGCTAAGAACAATTTTTTAAATGAGCTAAAAAAATGCCAACGGAAAATAAAGTTCCAATTAGGTCAATAATAAATATGCCAACAAATCTTCTGGACGGGAGAAACAAATTATTTAAATACGGCGCATTTGGAACGAAGACTCAAGGCAACTGAAATTATTTTCTGATTACGCCACTGGCGACAACTGATATTGCATACTGAAATCAAGCGATACTACATCTCTTCGCAAAAATTGACCCAACTGGAAAACGCCAACCCTGGTAACGCCAACGCCAACTGGCAAAAAAAATAAATGGGGTAAAGTTTTTCTTCGTTTTACGGTATATGCGTTTTCTGGCTCCTTAATATCGTTTGGCAGTTGCTACACACTCAGTTTTACAAGTCCTATTTCTTAGGTTTATAACGATATCATACCCTTTTGCCTTTGCAACCATATTGCAACTTTTTGCTTTTGCAACCATATTGCCTTAGAGTGGGAGAGTATTGAAGTGTCCACCGGGGCCAAAGGGTCTAAAGATTCTACATGGAACAAAATATGTTATCCCCATTCTTTGAATCCCAGTTTAGATTCATTTAACTGCCACGAGACAACATGGGGTCTTATTTGTAAAATATTTCAATTAAAGCTGCTGCCATGAACCGGTTATGGGTAGATTGGATATTTGGGCATGTTAAGTTACGCATAAAAATCACTCTTGGTGAATAGTGGAAATCAGACGTCTCGATCCCTATTTTTGCGTATATATCCACGGGGTGTTTATTTTACTTTTAAAATTATTCTATACTGACACAAAGTTCGCACGTAAACGTGAGATTTATTTTTTTTAAATAAAATAATTATATGCAAATACTTTTTTAAATCCAGAGCCTTTTTTAAACCTATTTTTTTTGAAAGATTAATAATAGAAAGTGCTTCCACAGAATCAGAGCTCTCTGCCGAATGAGCTAGGAAACTTTAGTTTGACGCCTGGGTAAATATAAATTTACAGCAGGTATTTTAAAACGTACCCAGGAGAGAAACTAAGCTCATAATAATTGCTGCAGTTCCCCACCCCGAAGTGATTATGTGTGGAATGATTTTGGAGTATGCAATATGAAAAGGTTCCTTTTGGAGAAAGATGCGATCTTGGAGTCGAACAGTATGGGAGTTCGTTGATCAACTCTGAAACGAAAAAAAGGTCCAATCACTCCAATTCGGTGAGTAGTGAAACTGAAGGTTCGGCAATATAAATCTTCGAATCAAAAGAGAAATTGACTCATATTCATTCATAGCTATTTCCCTTCGGATAGGTAAGTCACACGGCACGTTAATTTTATTTTCAAGCTTGGAGATTGATGTTCGACCTTGATAGCTACACCGAGGAGATGGGTATGGCAACGGTCTCAGCACTTGCAATCTCAGCAATAGAAGTCCAGGCCATCAAATTAGTTTCTCGGTCGTTTCAGCAATGAAACCCATCGTTGTTTCGTCAACGTGCCCTATCGATCTCAGCAATTGGAAATCGCGCGATCACAGAATTTGAGATTAATGTAGCACATATATTCCGTCTGGTCATCCAGTAAAAATACTCCTGTAAATCTATTCACGAGGTCAAAAATATATAATTAGAAAAAAAAGTATTTTTCCGAAGTCATTTGAAACGATCATATCGGCTATTTCAAACCACTCACAATATTTAATGCGAATTCTTTCATATCACTATCAGTAGGTACCTAACGTATTCATCCCAAAAATAAAACAATTTTGCAGTTAAAATGATTTGAATTGTCATTCTAAATGTAATGTATGCTAGTATGTTTGATTTTCGAATTGTGGATAAAATTTATATTAGGTTTAAAAAACTTTCAGATGAGGATAGCTTCTCTATCCACCTACAACAAATATAATAATCCAGAGGCAAGCGCTATTTGTGTACTCCAATAAATTTGAACTGCTTTACTTAAACGTCTAGGGCGAAAATTGTGAATATATTGTATTCATTTATGATGCTAGTTTTCCAAGTGATAGTTACTATAAACAACAGCTTATACGAATTCGATTCAGAATAGTCTGGTTTCTATAGCTTAAGCTAATTTACTCTGTATTGGCACACATATCTAATAAAGTTTTTTAAATATTTTTTTATTTTTAATATCATTCTTTTGCTTATTGATGCAAAAATACCTTCAAAATTCAAATGTAAATATTGATCAGCTATCAATTAATAAAGAGCCAATTGGGTAGTTATGAATACCTTGACCTTGTCATTCGTACAAAAATTCTTACTGTTAATTGTTACGAAACAAAGATTCATTTTAATCAGAACTTAAAAAAATTAGCTCATTTCAACCGCATGCGTGAATAGGATAAATGCGGATCTCTTGAGGTCCTAATAAGGCTTAAAAACGAAAGTACCAATCAATATCCTAAAGAAAGCACATCAACACGTACCCATCGAGATCCTAGAGAAGAGCTTTCGCTCTCACACATACAGTTCTACACGCGGCATTGACAACGAACTAATCAGCACACAGAGGTTATATAAAAGATGTTAGAAAATGGTACGAAAAATTGAGTAAATATACTCAAAGCGAACAAAGAGAGAGTATATTCGGTCAGAAAAATGATCTTCTCAGCACACTGACAGCACCCGTAAGGCGCTAAGAACGTGAGGTTTCAGTGGGTCGGAGAACAGACACCAGCGGATTAAAATAAGAAGTGGGTGTAGGCGATAAAAGTGATCGTAAGAAAGCGGGAAATAATCTGAACCGCTGATGGTACAGGAAAGAGAAAGAGGTGAAGGTGAAGCAGTGGAGTTGGGTGTGGGATGGTTAGAATAAGAAGGTGGCGGATCGATGATCAACACGCTCATGACCGTTGACCACTGAGTGACAATACGGGAAGAAAAGGGAGGGAGAAGAGGAGAAGAAAGTAAGGTTTATCTCCACCCTCAATTAGACGAACGTGTCATTCACACCTAGTTCGTGCTTGATGAAAAAATCGTCATCACGCCGAAGGAATTCTACTTTATGATCTTAAATTTTAAAAAAACGAAGACTTTCCCAACTAGAGTTATATTTCTAAAGTTGGCTAGCACTTGAAAGAGGGGCATAAATTCCGTTGTTTTTAAGGAATGAGTGGACAAGACAGCGTCATTTGTAAGATTTAAACGTCTTCTCGGCGAGTCCAATTCGTTCATATTGAATCTTGTACACAAAGCGTCAAAGGGGGAGTTCACTGGCCATGCCATTTATTAATTAAATGAATTTCAATATCACCAAATTAAATTTCTTAGCCGTCAAACTAGCCGTGAGATACTGAGGGATAGTGGGATGCTGAAGGGTGTGATATCAGGGAGGATGCTGGGCGAGCGGCGAAGGAGAAGGGGGAAAGTAGAATTTTTGGGCAGCATGAAGATGGATTGAAAGTATCAAAAATACCACAGTAGTCAACCCGAAGGTCGTTTTGGTAGGTGAGGGTAGAGGCATGTGAAATTCACACATCAGTGTAGGGGGGGGGGGCAGTCCATTTCCCTGTACCACCTTTGATTTCCCAGGATAACCTGGTACCCGAAAAATGGTGCGCAGCTCGGGTGAAGCCAAGGCTGCCCAGTGACGTCAGCCGGAATCGAACCCAGGCACTCTGGTCAGTTCCCAGCGCTCTAAGCACTGAACTACCGCGGCCCTTATATAAAGTATAACATACTGAATATTAAAATAATGTAGCGAGAAATAGATGAAGTCCACGTAATAAGTAATGCGTAATAATTTTTAGATAGCATCCAAAATCTACCTTTTATAGGCCAACTACCTATGACGATGTTTATCATCCAAACCCTCATTGTTTTAATTGATAGGGCTTGAAATTTGTATAGTAGATTTGATCCTTTAATTTTTATATGAACCAAAAATAATTCTCTTTCAATACACAAGTTTAATAATATAATAATTATTCTGAGCCATAAAGGTTTTATTAATCAGATAAAGGTTAGTAGGTGATTTATAAACCCTTACGATTATTTGAGGAGAGCGTGTTACGTTAAAAGGAATTTCTGACCTTCTACACATGGGATCCACAACTCACAGTAGTATGTAGTCATGGACTTCGTGGTTGAAAAAAAACCTTTGGTTTAGTTTTCCAGAAGAGAACCCAGCACTGATCGCTTTCATAAAACTGTCGAATGTCCCAATGCCACACTACCCCCCTCCCAACCAACGTCACATAAAATTCCTTTTAAAGGACATATTACATGCATTTCGGGTACTTCGAGCCCCCTTCGTCGCAGACTTGAGTGTAATCTGAATGCAACAAGAGCTGCTTCGAATGAATGTGCTGTAAAATTCACTCACGAAAAAACGAAACAATCGATACCTCTCTCATTGCCCTTTCGTTGACATGGGCGAATGGGAAACCACTTTGGAACGTCTTTCGAAACCCACCCATAAAATTAATTATGTATGCAAAGGTTCCTTCGACCCTAACAACCACAGATTAACAGCGTTTAATTTCCTCTAACACGTACTCGTAAATAAGTCCACAGGGCAAAGAAAACTTCGAAAGGAAGATAATAGATAATAAAACCGCAGGGAAAAATGATTTCACAGGTTCATTTCCTAACCGGGCTCTTAATAAAAACCAAACTAATTAACCCGAAGATTGGCTTTTGAGTTCTTAAGGAACGTTAATTTAAGCAAACAAATTTTTAATTGCAAAGAGTAAAAATACCATCTTACACTCGCTTAAGGAATGCCCGCGAGCATATATATTTTAATCTATTAGTACCAATATTTAATAAAACAAAATATATGAAACTTCCAAAAGATAACAAAAAGACAGCACTTACCAAATTAACGGTAATCCTTCAGTGTCTGTCAATTGGGGGAAGGATTAAAAGGAGGTCGAACTACTGAGGGTTCTTTCCAACCCCCTGCGTTGTAGTGACGGCTGCAAAAGGCGTCAGTTGCCTAAACTTACGATCAGGAATTATTCACGCTGCCCCCTGAATCACTCGCCGTCTCCTTTCGTGGCTCCTGATTCGCCTCCCGTGTCTGTTTGCGTGGATTCATGTCTTGCATAAAATATTCTTCCAAACATTGAGAAATCAGAGGAACGAAATTCGGAATGGTGTAGTAGTAATACCCATCCGCGAATATCCGGACGTGATCTTGCTGAGCGTAACAAATGGGCCACTCCCTAGTGCACGCAGCGATTCTACCATCCCAAAAATTGAAAAGGGACGATCCTGATCGAGATTTTCGTCCCAGGCACTGAGTCCATCTCGTCCAATTAGCATCCTCATGGTTTCGACTGTAAAATGCCATTCTGGAATGGAACGAAGACGGAACGAGTCGTACAATTTCGTTCCGAACCGTAACCAAGCGGAAATTAGAAAAAAGCATGGTACCGTTCAGGATGGAAAGTAATTGCTGGCTCTGGTTTCGCGTAGAGTTATTATTCTCCATCATCATTGTACTTTCTTCGTCTCCCTGAAATAAACACCAGCAACACAAATACATATACGACGTGTACATAGTCTTTAATAATACTGCCATATTTCGTTCTTTGTAGCTGTTATTTAAGAGCTACAAAGCAAACAAAGAGACCTTGTATAAATAATAGCCAAAACTTTAAGAGCCGACCATAGGAGTCAAAACATGATACCTCCAGCACCGCTTGAATCTGGATGCCCGTACTAAAGGGATTTGACGCAAAATCCAGAAATTCCATTTAAAGCCATCCCAATTTACGACACAAGGATTTTCGATGTCGTCACGCTGATAATATTTGGATGTTTTCCATCCAGATAACCTCGTCCAGGTTTGCAGAAAATTTCGGAAAGCGTGTACTACGTATCCTCTTCCATTGGCACCAAAATTCTGGTTGATACTTCCTTATCGCATCTCGCTCGTGTTCAATTTCATTTGGCCAAATTTTTCTTGGGTCTATTAGCAAAATTTGAATGGCCCAGAAATAATAATTATGTCTGTTTTTATCTGTCGGTCCTTTAATAGTGAGATACGTTGAGCTTGAGCATTAAATTATTTTTTAGTTTACCATTCAGATGTAAGCGATCTAATTCATTACCTATTAACGTACTCAAAATCCCTGGTTTTCCTTTAAAATTGTATTACCCCATGTATATTCAATGAAATTATTTATTCTTTTTATTCAGAAAAATCCAAATTTTCAGTCTAAATTTCTTCAGTTTCACATAATGTACTCCTACATTGTCGATTTCTTTGGGTGATTACGCCTTTATGAATTTATAAATTTTTGTGGAAGATTAAATTTCACCTAGAAGGCCCTTTTTCCTGAATATAATTTTACGGTAATTTTACAATGAACCAGGTTCCAGTTCCAGGAACTAAATGCACGTTTGGAATAGCATATTACTCTGTGTTTCCGTATAATTCCAAACCTAATGACATTGGAGGTAATCTCTGATTGTTTCTTCATTAGCAAGATGAATTGTCCTTCATGTGTGTGAAATTTCATTAACTCGAAATATTATTAATTTTACTGTTTAAATAATTACTGTTTATTGCATAGGATGCTTAATGATTTATGTCATTAATAGGTACCTGATGAATGTAGCTAAGTCCAAACGAATACATAAACCCTGAGCACCATGAAATGCAGTTCTAAAATAATATCGCCTTCTTAATCTCTCGTTCTTTAACTACAAATTAAGCCTATTTTAAAAGGTGGACTTCGCTTTTCCCAAAACGAAATAAATCCATATTTATGCTTTAAATGCTCCTTTTTATGCTATCGCCTTTCTCCATCTTCTGTATTAATCTCTCTACGTTTCAATTTCAGTGAAGAGATTTATGCTTATTTTGGATTATTTTATTTCTATCTTCCCTGAAATTATTGGTATGACACATAGTAAATGAAATCAATTTCTCTTTAGTCCCCAATTTTATGATCGACACCAACTGTCTTTTAGCCTTTATTATACGCCAAAAGCGATTTGTAAAAACTGGAATTTTATCTCCCCGTTACTTGCCGTAAAATTCGAAATACCCACTTTCAAAAAAGTTTTCGCTTGCTTTTATTGTCCATTAAATACGTTGTTAATTTATAAATTAGTTCTGTGCTCAGTCTTTTCCAGGCTTTTTTCCCTCTTTTCGCCAAAGATGTCTAGACGTTTTGGAATGAAAGAGCAATGGGTAGAACATGGGTTAACTATTCTACAAGGAAATTTACCTTTTTAAATCTTCATTACTGAAAAAAATTTAATTTATTGGCGAGTAAAAAACAGAAAATTTCACGGAAATGGTCTTGAGTTCGTTTCTAGGGGAAAGTTTAAATCCTCTCCATAAAAGTCAATGACTCAAATGAATTTTTCCTTCTTTGATACAAAATTCTTAAGAAGATGATAGATTTTTCTATTGACCCTCGATAAAGGATCTTATTTTCTAACTCTTTAACGGGGGAGCTTGAAGCTTGAGACCATTTGAAAAATGTGCTGTAGTTAGTTTTTCATACTGATTTTAGCCTCCCAAATTACCGTGTCAGCCAAAGCTGGATACACCCCAAACTACACCCAAGCAAACGGAAAATCCTTAAGGCTAGAAGTGTTAATTGGGGCCTTTCTGTTTCACTATAGCTATAAACCGCGTGTATGCCCAGTTGGATTTTTTCTTATATGAAAAAACTTTTCGTAATGCGAAGAGAACTCTTGACTGAATTTAGCGATGATTATATTTCGAGCTTCTGTGTTTTCGGCTACGCTTCTGTGCTTCAGGTTCGAATATACTCATTCTTCCTCAATAAAACTTCCAGTTATATTTATTTGCAGGAAGTATTTTTCACATTAAACTACTTCGTAGTGAGTGAAATATATTATGAATCCGTCTAATCTTGGAGCTTTTTGTATTTGTAGCTCTTAACTGTTATGTTATCGTACTTTGTCTAAACCCTGCCATCTTTAACAATTTCTTTTATTTTGCTTACTTTTAAATTAAATTATAATGGTTAACTGCTTGAACAGTTGTTTGCTCATCTTAAAGAACGGACCTCATTTATTCATGTAAGGTAATTAATTGAAACAGCCATAATTACAACCAATACTTAATAATTATTTATCATTTTCCCATGGATGAAAATTTTTTGTGAGGTAGGCTGTATTTATAAGTTATTAGCATGCAATTGTGTACAAAAAGGCACGCAATTATATATTCCTTCGTTTCAATAATCAAAAAAGCTTTCGCCAATAGGCTTACAGATAAATGCCACAAATGCTTGAACTGAGATTGCCGTTCAAAAATACTACAACCTTGTGATCGATATGGAGCAATGGTATAAGTATATCCATCAGAATACTACTATAGCTGTACTGATGTACGAACCCCAATTGCATAGTCACCTTACAATAAAACCTACCTTTTTATAATACCATCCTTCGGACTGGGTTCATAAAAATAAAATTAAAGCTATTAACTTGAAAAGACCAGTAGGATTTCTCTCTGGTTTTCGGGTCTTCACCCCGGTTGACATGGTTGACAACAGTTTCGCTGATGTTCCAATCAGCGTCTTCAATTCAAAAATCAAACTGTTGTCAACCAAGTCAACCTACGCAGTGAAGACCCGAAAACCAGAGAGAAATTCTACTGTTACACATCGCGGATACCTAGGAACCAACCTTGAAAAGACCAGGTTAAAATTTCTTTTCTTAATTCCCGTCACTCAAATTTTCGATCTCTGGGTAAGTAAATACATTCTATAAGCTTTCCAATCTTCGGCCATTACGTTTTTAAAGTGAACGAAAAAACGCTAATAAAAGAAGAAAGCATAATTTTTTTCTCAATGCTTGGAGGTCGAAAATTAATTCAAGGGATATGAATGAATTAAATAAATTGGTTCTCGTGAAATAAACTGCTCAAAAGTAGAACTTGATTAGGAAAAACTAACCAGAGAGATTATAAGAAATTTGGTCTGTCAAACTACTCTTTCCAAGATTTATGGCCAGGTTTTTTTTAAAAAAACATCTAAATAAAAATTTGGATAAGCGTTGGAACCGGAGTAACATTTGAAACAGGTGTCTTAGACTAGAGTAGAAAATATTCAAATGTTAGTGCGATGATAAAATTAACTACTTTGTGTACTTATTTTTCACAATAAATACTGAGTTTACAAATGTAAGGTCAAAGTCAAAAGAAATCGTTTTAGAACTCGGGTATTTTCTTGTTTTTCTTCGTCACTTATTTTTTCCGCAGCTAAATAAAAAGGGGCTCCTTGAATTCATTGAGAGAGAAAAACCAAAGATTAAAGGTAGAAAAACCAAAGGAAACCTAAATGAAGCCTTACTACGTATTCTTTGGGGAGAATGAATGTAAAGAAAAGACGGAAACCCTTCTGGTAAAATACAGATAGGATGGTAACACAAGTGGAAGCATGAAAAGGAAATCTATTCAAAGGAAAGTATCCAAAGATCGGTAGAGACGAAAGGAACCTACTGTAACTATTTACGTTAAGTAATTTAGTAAAAGGTGCCAAACTATAGGAAAGAAATTAAACCTGAAAGCAAGAATTCTAAAAAGCATTGGATGAAGAATCTAAATTTTTAAAAAGGAAAAGTGTTTGGAAAGTTCAAAATCACACTGTAAAATACTCGTTTTTGATGTCTTAAGAAAAAAAGAAATGTGGTTGTGCTAACGATATATTATAGCAGAAAAAATTAATAGATTTAGGAGGATAATATTCAACACCATCAAAAAGTATATTCGGTACTATAAAACGCAAAGGATATCAGAAGTCGAAGTTCTTAAGTCACTTGCTGCTTGATATGCAGAATACTGGGTGGGCTCTGACTTTAGTTTTTTTTCGCTGCTACGGAATTCAAAGTTAATGATGACTTAACTTCATTTCTTCCAGCATTTTCAGAGTAAGCAATATTAAAACTGCTACCGCTGGCTCCCATATACAATTAATGGGATCGTGAGATAAATCAAGTTGAATATGCGTCAAAGTTTGAACCCATTCATTTGAACGAAAACTTGGTAACTAACTTTTACAATAAAAAATTATTCTCTCCCTTCAAAGTGTCAACGTCATGAAAGGGCCTTTTTTTATTTATATTCTCATTTTATCTAAAAGCCTTGCATCTTTCATGTCGGTTTTTTAGGGATCAAATTCGAAATCCACCTGCAAGAAAATGAATCAATGAAGAACTTTCCCCAGCATCACCTCTCGACCCTTCCCCGCCCTCTCCCATCTCCAACGTACCTTCCATAATTAGCACACAAAGCTCGCTCGGGAAACGAACTCACTTCAAGCGAATCACTACAACCGGCAACATTTAGGAATGTTCATTTTTAACACTTTGAGGGAATAACTAGGAGAAATGACGTTCCTTTCGAGGCCCTAATGAAAAAATACCTTTCCTAAACAAGATTCCACGATGGGAATCCGCAAACATAGTGTTTCAGCAACCCCCCATAGTGCTTTGCCAATTGCCCTCAATTGCCAATTTCGCGGAAAGTTTATAAGACGGGGAAATTTCACCCATATTACCTGACCCATAGCGAGCGAGATGTGTTACAGCTACTGGAGCTCCGAGGAAAGTGGATGAGCGGAGATTGGACGCCTTTGAGTTGTGTGCATGGAGAAGGTTGGGAAAAATTTAACCGAATGGAGAGGAAACCAAACAAAGACGAGCTATACAGGATGGGTAAATGAGGAAGTTTCCTGGGAGTATTTGGAGTTAAAATAAGTATATGAAGTATATATCGTGAGTTAATGGAATGTGAGAAAGGAATCACACAAGGGTTATGTGATTCGAAATGAGGAGCGATAAAGGCCATCTTGGACAAGTGATGGGTCAGAGAATATGAGGAACTAATGAAGAAAATAGTAGGTATGTCTGGAAATGTGTTAGTTTGTGAATTAGTGTTTTGGTAGAGCTAAATCTTCGGATATGAGTTCATAGACCTACCTCCACACGGTAGACTACTTAAGCAATATCCATTGATCCCCATATCCAGCTATTTATAATATATTAGTGCAGCATACGCAGGGCCCGGAAGAAAAATCGCTGACATATGCTAAAGATGGATGCAATCCATTGGTATTTTTGCTTGATTTGGATGAAACGTCCAAATAAATAAAAATTAATCCAAGCACCACGTCTTTATTTTTTCTCTTGGGAGAGTTAAACTTACGTTAGTTCAAACTAGTCAGTACATAGTCCACATTAGCTGTCAGCCACACCGACATTGTCAGTGACACTAATGAGGTCTACCGCGTAGTCCTAATCAGCGAAACACGCGTATGTTAAATGGGGATGGCGCTCCTCTTTTCCTCGGGTGCGTTTGGCTCTTTGCCTCTGATTGACTCCTTGTGTGCTGCTCGTGGACGAAGGCCTCCCTGGTGGACCTGTGTGCGCCAGAATCCCAAAATTCTCCCTGACACCGAGTGTAAACGAGTTCAAATCATTCTAAGCACTATTCTCCCCAGGACAATACAAACCTGTGGTGTTTGGCTGATCCCATATTATGTCGTTTCAATTGCACCTTAATTTCACTCCATCTCTCAGCAAGATTCGGATACTAATTTCCAAGTGAAATACTGATCTTAATTCTTCATCATACGGTAAGCAATTAAAAATTAACCACACGCTGTTTTTTTTTATTAGTAACCTGCCATGGTTTTAGCACGTACATATACTAGCGCTGTCTCTTCTCTCGTGGAACATGGCCATAGAGTATTTCCACAAAAGTATGCTTTTAGCTATTTCTTTCACCACTATGAGTAACTCCGAACGGAACAAACATCTTCAACCTGAAGGTTGGCTTCAATGGGTGAGAATCCACGTATCCCGAATTGGGAGACCATTTCCTTTCCCTGTGTCACCTGCGGTTTTCTACCCTCACCTCAAAATCCTACGATTTACGCTTATCCCCATTCCTAAAATCCCAGGTTTCTGTATCATGAAATGCTTCGTTCCACATTTCGATCCTTGGAAATCCTTTTCTTTATATATCTGCTAAGGGTCCGGGTCAGCAGTTTCCTCCTATTTGAAAGCACTGATTTAGATAACGCATTCATTCTCCTTATACCCTTAAGGTTATTAACGGGATCCTACAAAATACTGCCAAATGCATAAGGAGTTTATTTCATCCATTCCATTTTTTTTACCTCTAACGATAATTTTTAGCTTATCCTTCCCTATTTATGAGATTCACATTTTTCGTCCTCTTCTTGTGATTTATCTTTCAACTGTGCTTTTCTCTTGATTGAATCTCAAACGCAGTCCCAATAACTGTCTAAATGATTGAATCTTTTTTCATCCGCTATTTTAACTGATTCAATCAACTCACTGTATCCGCGATTTCCACCTCCAGCCCTTCCCCTTGCCAATTTTGCCATTTCCCTGCGCGTACATTCCAAAGCACGGACGAAAAAAGGGCAGCGCTCTTCAGCACCCCACTGCCCTTCTCCGCCCATCCCGATTCTCCATCAAATCTCTTCCATGTGCTCTATGGTTCATGTGCGTATTACAATTAAGGTACCCATTCATCCAAATCTATAGATTTTATTGCTTTTAACACTTTTTGTCCTTCACACTCAGACGAAAGTTTTGTCAACATCTGCCATAAAAATACTGGTATTGCTCCGTTTTGCCTTGCATTATTGTTTGCATAACGACGACCGCGTCACTCGTTCCCTTTCTATGTCTAATTCCCAATCGAACATCGCATATTTTGACGTTTGCTTTGTTATAAAATCTCATTATTACTACTTGTTGCTGCTTTTTTTGCGTACTAAAGTTATCCTGTGATTCCTTTGTCATCGGACTTTCACGGATGTATTCGCTTTGGAGATGTGGTTTTAAATGGACCACTCAATGACTGCATGCCAAAATCTTTCTGTGTATGTGCAATGGAAAAGATGTTATCTTCCGTTTTTTTCATATTTCTAGTAGGTTTGTTTTCACTTATACAAGCTGTCCTACTCTTCTTCCCTATATATGTAATTCGATTGGTGCATTTTTTTCAATCGGCATATAGTGATGAATTTGCGCAAAGTGTAGGTACCAGTGCGGTTTGAGTTAATTTACGTTGTTCAGTTGAAAAAAGTTTAAGAATCTGGTTGGTTGGCCCTTTTCAAAAGCCTGTTGATTGTCAATTTAGCAACGCTCCTCATTCGTTTGCTGTTTTATGCATTCCGTGTAAAGTTTGCTATCAATTTTTTCTTCCTAATTTACATCCTAATTAAAAATTATATGTAATAATAGATCTATAATAGATCTCTTTAAAAATCATTGAATCCTTCATCAAGAAAACACCAGTTCTAGTATCTAAATCGTATTAATTAACTATGTCCTGTAAAAGAAGTAAATAAATTAACTGGTTTACTTATGATTCAATGTGACTTTCTATGCTGTTGGTGAAAGACACCATTGTTCTTATACTTTTAGAGAGTATTTGGATCACTATGTGATAATAAATTCATAAAATAATGAAACTACGGATGTTTGAGGCTATCTCTTATTTGGATATTCTATCTCTAGGCACTGCGCCCATCAGCATGTATTTTAATTTTATTGCGTAAATTTTAAGAAGCAAATAGTTAAGAAATAATTCATGGAAATCAAAGTTAGCATGCAGTCCGGTGGGTGTTTTTTTATTGAGGACGGGGATATTGAATCGGACGGTCGTAGTTGTCACAAAAGATACGTTTTGGCCAATAAATGCTCGTCGATTGGCAGGCGACTTTTTCGGGTTGACCTCAAAAAATTAATTCTAAAAATCGCTTCTTTTACCTTGGTAAAATTTTAACGTTATAAGCTTTGGAAGATGAAACCGGAATAATTAGCAGAGATGAACATCTTTAACTCCATACATTACGTCCTCTTACGTAAATTCTAAATTTTGTAGAAATATAATATTGTAATATGTATTAATCATTATTATTGATAGTCAATAAAATGATAATATAAGTATAATTTATGTATCCATGCATTGTTTATGATAACTCATGCATATAAATATGCCACACGTGCATGCATTTATGCATATACTTATGCCTTCAGATAATCAATAATTAAATCCTCTAGTCACATACCGTTACGGTACTATCCCCTTTACTCTCAAACGCAGTGACAATTAAGTAGATAGCGCAATACGATGGGTTCATCGCCCCACGAGCAGGATAGGATAGTGTATAATATCCCGTTTACCCTTCTTAGGAAGTGATTTTCAGTAATTCGTCATCCATTGTATCCTGAAATAGTTCTTAAATTTTCTCACTTTACATTTTTGATTGGATCTTGACGTAGCGATCAGTGTTACCAATATTTTGTCCTACCATGTATTTAGCATATTTTCAAACTCTTTTCATTCTTTTTTCATTTCGATACTATCGTAGGTCACTTACCAACAACGTTATTCGTTCCCGTTCAATGTCAGCTCTTACGTAACTAAAAATTTGCCCATTTTACTCCACAAAATATATTCCAAATACCTCCAACTTCCCAACACAATCCTTTAGGATAGGTATGGTCTTAATATTTTACAATGGGGATGAGAATAATTAATAAAATAAAATTATTTAGTCATTAATTTACCTTAAAGTTTAATGAACTATAAGGTATGGCTATAGAAATTAATTCATTTTCCTTATCAAGTAATGTATTAATTATAGACGATTAAAATAAGAATAGCGTGCATCGCAATCATTGTAAGAGTATAAGGACCGAGAATGTTTAAATGATCCAATAATATAAATAATCACTTCAGGCTATTGAAAAGACTAGATTGCAGTAAAAGCATGTGAAAAAGTAAAATTAATCCCGTAGCGTGGTTAATACCTGTTTGCGATACTTAATATTAAAGATTAAAGTTCTCATTAGTCTAATTATCAGTTATTCCTCTTCATAAATGTGTGCTTGTTGGAGATGGGGCCTTAATTAATTCCATGCCATTCAGGTCTTCGACGGATTCAGCTTACCAATTAATTATTTAGAAATGGTGCCTGGAGAGTTGACGTTTCAAACATTTTCGTATTTTAGTGCACGGTAGCTTAGTGATAGAGCGTTAGACTAATGACCGCAGGATCCCGAGTTCAAACATGGTTGATCCCGATTACGCCTTCGCACACCCCCAGCTAAACCCAAGCTATGTACCCAGTATCCGAGTGCTAGAAATTCCTTGCATAGTCTTCCCTGCATAGTACCAACATGGGGGAAGGCCCTTATTGGTCTCCCACCCGAGAATGTATGAATCTCACACGCCAAAGGGCACGGTGATCCTTTCCCTCGCCGGACGAATCCACCTACGGGTCGGAGATTGTGCTTTTTGATAAGACATTATTAGAGATAGCAGAAGAATTATGTATTATATAATAAGTTGTTCAAGAGGCAAAGTATGCCATTAAGATATCATCTGAACAGATGTCGACGAGGCACCTGGTGCGTCTTTAAATTTCCCTCGCTGCTCCCAATACAGAAGTGAGATATTTTAGGAATCTTAAGGTACATTTCAATGAATTGCGATTCAAAATTCGGCATGAGATGATGGAGAGGAGGTTCTTATAATTAAATTTGGAAATAATCGTAGGCTCTCTTTCCCAGGAATCCCATCTTTCAAGGAGCCAAAGATGACGCGACAAGATAAGTACCTACACTCTAAGGGAGCCAAGTTCAGGTACAGAGTGTCAGCTCTCAATCAGTACATTACCGTGTCAGCGTTAAACGTTTCGTGCACAACATCCCCCCCCCATTCATGACACCAAAAAACCTCCAGCCTGAAAATCTTGAGACACGTGATCTCTCCTCCTCCTACTCCCCTATGGGCGGCATTGCTTATGACCACGATGCCACCCATTCAAAATGCCTTTCTTAACCGATTTTCGCATTTTTTTTCCTTTCACAGAAACTTTTTTAGTAATGTAAATTTATCGGTTATGGTAGGATTCTGATGGACACAACCCTAGAGTAACCCTTCTTCATTTCCGCACACTTTCTGCCTCCCTTCATTCCATCCAACATGCCTAATCTTTTCCTCCTTCTCCCTCGCTT
>LYUA01003500.1:140661-151138 GCA_002093875.1 Calopteryx splendens
GCCACCCTGAGTACAGCATTACAATGTGTATAAAGATTTTACAACATATCATGAAGTACTTAAAATTTTCAACAGAAGTTTTTCATAATGTTCATTGAGGGAGGATCCATTATCTGTAATCTTTTTAAATAGTGTATTTGGTTTTGCTGCATTTGGCTGTACCATGAGGAACAGACATTTATTTTCATTGTTCATGATCTTGATACAGTTTCCAGAGGAAAAGAAAGACCCTTGTTTATTTATTATGATTTTGGTAGAAAGTAGGGTTTATTTAGGAAGGCAAACTTTCATAGAAGTCACCACTGGCCACCTTCCCATCGTGTAGCACGGATGTGCAATTTGAAAAATGTTCTCCATTAGGATATAATGCTTGGCATAGAGCATTTAGGATGCAATTGGGATGTGCCTCCAGCTTTAGTAACCATCATGTGCATCCAACTGTGTGGAGAGTTCAATAAGTATTGTATAAATGTCACTATCTAAAATATTATGAAATGATGTGTACATATTGTGAAGGACATTTACTCTTTTCCTTGACTAGCTAAATGAGGCGTTTTCTAAAATGAAAATCACCTTCTCACTTCCAGGTAGAAATATGGGTGAAAGCGGTAGATTCTTCGTACAACACACAGCCAGAAAGTTTTGAAAACATTTGGAATCTTCGAGGTGTATTGAGCAATGCTTACCACAGGATAAAAGTTCTGCCGAGAGAAAAAGGAAGGAAATAAAAAGTGACTTGGACTGTGTTGCTTCGCCATCAGTGAAAAATGAGTCCTGGTGCTTACGGACATGATCTTTTACATTGGTTTTTTTGAAAAATCTCACAAGACACTGTACAAGTTATATAGTTTTACAGTTTCTTGTACTGAATACTCTCTTTGAAAATTTTCATGAGCTATATGAATGTGCTATGAAGAATGAGCTGTTTTTGCCAAAAAAATATTTTACATAAAGCTAAGAATAGTGGGCTAATTTGTTAAGTAGGGGATGAGAAAAACATCCAAAAAATGATGTCATAATCTTGTAATAATTGTCACAGTGTTGCACAAGGGGGGGGGTGATATGTTTTGAACATTTGTGTGAATGTACACCAATCCATAACCACTCTAAATATGATATAAAACTGTTTTGTTATAAGTTTTCACCATTTCACTGTAGCATATAATTAAAGTGAATGAGTAATTCATCTTTTTTCCAAGATTTTTATCTCTTCCTTTATATCATATGGCTGATTACAGGGATCTTGGTATCCACTTGACTTAAGCAAGCAGTTTGTTAGATGGATGACATTTCACATGGGGAGTAAATAATTCTAGAGATTCACAATTAATTGTGATTATCACATGTTTATTCATCACATCCAAGTTAAATTTACATCTGCCATGACTTGTTAAATATCAATTTATTCGGGAGGTCGAAATTCTATGAAATAAGGAATGCGGCTTGCTCTATCTTTAAGAAGATATGAAAAGGAGATGAAAATATATTTTCTTTATTCTAATATTTGTGGGTCATTTGATTTGTTATCATTTACTGTATTAGAGTAAAGTTGTTTCATATAATTTATTATATGTAATGTTTCATTTGGAATATCTCTACGAGTTTGTATGCTATTTTTTTATATTTTATAAAATACAATGTTATTTACAAAGGAGTTCTCTTGTTTCATTTTATGACAAATCAATTTTTATGCTCTGTTAAATTCATTATCTACAATAGCATATGATAATATATCCTGTATTTTTTCCTGAACTTATATGCATATTTTTCCCATTGGATCTTATTTATAATTATACATAATTTTGCTCTCAGGAATGTATAAGGGGGGTACCCTAAAATATCTGCAATTGTAAAAAAAATATTGTTTTAGTAATTTTTGCTTGCTAGTACTCTCCTTGTGAAGAAATCCACTTGTCCCTAAGGTTTTCCCTCTGCTGAAAATATTTTTGGAATTGCTGAAGAGGAAAATTGTGATTTTTCTTTGACTTCCTCTTATGTTACAAATTTTATTTCCTTCAAGTTATTTTTTTTAATATTCAGGAATGAAATATTTGCATGGAGCATCATCAGATAGGTAGTTTGGGAGGGTGGAAGACAACAGTTTTTGTTGTTGTTGTTTTTGGACAAAAACTGTTAAATGCAGTGGGCAGGGGCATTATCGTGGTGCAGAAACCAATCACCGCACTCCCACATCACATTTCCCAATTAGTTCTCATTGCACACTTTCATTTAATCTTTCAAGTAAAATTTCACGCAAACAGAATACTGTGAACATGCTTAACCTACTTATGGAAGTCTCAAATATATGTCGAGATAATGTACCCTGGTACAGATTCTGATTATTTTTGGGTAGCCACTGGGCACCATTACAACACCCCAACCCATGCCACTTCAACAGAAATAAATGCCTTGAACAATGTCCCTCTTCAGTAATTCCAAAGATGTTTCCAGTTGTTGGAAAACTGTTGGGGCAAGTGCATTTATTCATATGGAAAGTATTATGAAAGAAACTTTCGTAGAAGTTTCAGCAAGTAAAATTATTAAAAAAACTTTTTTTATGATTCCAGTTATGTTTGGACGCCAGCTCATGCGTCACTCATGACCCGGGACTACATGCGTACAAATATTCAAATTTCTGTCCTCTCTCAACACACAATTGTTATTTTTCGGATATTTTCTATGTGAATTTACTGCAAATAAATGGGTAAACATTGCATTTACTTTCCACCGCCAATGTTATTACATAGTAAGTACTGCAAAGGAAATTTGAGTGGATCGAATAAGGTAGTGTACACAGAAGGTTCAGGGTTAATTCCCAATACTTAGATGAGTATATTTCAGTGGTGTTATGATCCCTTATTGGCTATGTTGTGAAGATTGGGATTTTTTCAGTCCTTCTTTCCATCCATATAGGTACATGTAGTCTTTGTCCATCCATAATTATGTACCTACTTCTCATAAACACCTGGAATAAGCTTCATCAGATTCACTTGAATTTAATTTGTCTTTGCAGAGTGTATTTGTCCCCCATTAAATATTATGTCAACATTTCATCTTGTCACCAAATTCTTTTGTTAACAACGGAGCTGTGGTGGTCATCAAATTCTTGTGTTAACAATGATCAAGTGGTGCTCCTAAGGAAACATTCTCTGTTGGGACACTCTCAGTAAAGGCCTTGATTTTGTGTTGCAAACATTTTGAAAACGCAATTACTTTTCTGAAAAATGTGTTACCATGGAAGTTGGTGTTATTAGTTATTAAATTTTTAAAAAAGCTAGCAATAAAAATTAGATAATATTTATGGATTTTATTTATGAATTTGATATTGGAGGACACATCACTAATCAGCAAGTTAACTAACCATCCAAAAATAAAATTGCAGTCTACTTTAAAAAAAAATGGCAGACATCAAAGTCAAAGCATCATACTAATTCAGATTGTATTTTTTGTAACCAAAAACATACTTAGTTGTGTATTGGAAGAAATCTTTGAAACATATTAAAGGGAAAAGTTAAAGAATGTAATAAAAGGAATGGATTTGGTACCTTTTTAAGAAAATATTTTAAAGTGGGGGTTAACCCAATTCTGACAGCTTGTGTGATGTCTGCTGGACCATTTTTGAAAATTTTCCATGACCCATTACAACCTATCTTCATGACCAAGGGGAATAGGATGGTCTTACTGTAAGTAAATTCATGATGCATAATTTTTGTCTTCTCTCTCATTTGTAACATCACCTTTGGTTGTCTTTTCTCCCATCTATGACAGCCTATTCATCAAAAAGTGGTGTCACATTTGCACTATTCTAAGTGAACTCCATTTTAGGAGAACCCCCTTTTTTCAGAGTTCCACATCGAATAAAATTTATTTTTGATTGTAATCAATGGTAGTAAGTTAAAAAATAAAGAAATTATGGATCTATTTAATTATATTTGTGCATACACACAGAAAAGAGGAAGTCATTTATCAAAATTTAAAAATGAATGTGTAGTTACAATTCTTTACTAGATTGGAAAAATAACAAAAAAATAAGGGAATAAATATTTCCAAAAGTAATGTATGTATGTCCTTTCTATTTCATTCTTAGGTATAGAAGGTTTGAAAAAAAATGGAAGGGGACTACAAAGGTGACCTGAGTCTATGAGATGACCTGTTGTTCAAATAATGCCCTCGTGAAATGCACAAAAGATAGCCAAGGTGAGTGTCATCATCCCCTTTGTTACATACATACCTTTTTGGGAGTACTATAAGATGGCCATTTTTTTCTCTTTTAAGGGGTGGAAAATCTCAACCCATTCTTATTTTTGTATCCTAAGAAAACTAACACTAGAACGCAACCCACACATTATCAGCGTAATGCACAACTACTTATTCCAGGTGATCATACATTCAAACGTAATCCCACCAGGTGGTAGCTTTTCATGGAAGGTTCACCTTGACACTCCAAGTCCCCATTTTCTAGGTGGGGATGTCTCTCAGTGATGGTTTTTTGCCCATGGAAACGGGAAGTGTCGTCCCCAAGTCTTACTTTTAAACTATCAAATAGCACTTTAGGCAATAGGACACTTAAAGCAGAAAACTCAGAATTTTTACCTCCAAATGTATAACTCATGAATATATGCACAAAGCTTTCATGAGTGTGTTTTTGTGGGGGATGATGTTCTTTAAGCAAACAATAGGTATAATTTTTTAAATTTGTCTCTGAAAGATCAAATATGAGTAAAGGAAGAGAAATTATGTGCAAGATATGCTTACAAAAAATAATTTTAAAATGGGTAAATATATACATTTAAACCTAATTTTTAACTGTGTCAAAGTTATATGAAATGTACAATGACAATGACCAAGTTCAACCCATTTCCAATGCATTGAATGGGACCAAGAGTTATATTCTGTGGGAGGTCCCCTGGCATAGAGGATGAGGAATGGAAAGATAGGGAGGAATCTAATGAGAAACTCTATGACCAGAAAAAGAGTGAATTTAATGCATTATTTTGAGAGGCTTGAAGGTAAATATTTTATCACTGTGAAAAACTCGTGGTACTGAATCTCCTTATGTTATTTTTACTCATCGTCAATGAAGAATAATTTGCAAATTTTATCCTTATCTTATATGAGATAAATAATCATTTGTATGTTATAAAATCCCAAATTCAATGCAATTGTCTATCCTCGCATGCATCGAGCTGAGTGTGTCATTTAAATTGTACCCTATTGCATGACAGAATAATGAACAAAATAATCTCAATATGAGTTGTTATGGCACATTGTAACCAAATGCTAATGTATCAATGAGCCCATAAAGCCTTAAAGCCTACCTTGAAAGATCAGGAAGAACTGATTCTCCCAGTTGTTTTGTCTTTAAACCAGCATCATTGTGAAAGACCTTGTTTAGTTTGCCAGTAAAATAGCTTAGATGGATTTCAAAATCCATATTTACTTGGTTGTTTTAATGTATATTATCATCAGAAATATGATTCTGTATCTATTTTTCAAATTATTTCATTTTCATTTACTGCTGAAATGTATTTTCTTGCAAGATATCCAACCCCTTTATATTTTCTCTTTAGTGGTGAAGTTTTAAGGGCAAAAAAGTTTCATTAAGGTACATTTAGATAAGTACTGATAGGTATGAAAACCTTGATTATGCATAATAGTATTTTACGTAACACTGATATTTATGGTCCCCTGCTGTTTTGAGTGGGGAACAAATTGCATAACGTATTTATTTGTGGTATGTTGAACATTTGACATGGCTGGTTGTGGTCATCTTTGTTTCTTGGTATGAAAATTTATATTTTTAACTACTGCATCTTATTCTATACTAAAAATAGGAAATTTCTGGTGAAAATATTTTTTATCGGACTGAATTTTAAATTATTTTGCAAAATATATAGAGATTATTGGATTTTCAAAAATGATTCACTATGAATCTGAATGGATGCTGAAGTCCTTGAGCATAGAAATTCCTCAGTGATTTTATTAAGTCCACATAATCATTCTAGGAAAGTTGAGATAATCTTATCAATCATTTTCTTCGCCCATTCCACCGGAAGTGAGAATGACAGAATTCTCTTTTGCAATTGAAGTATAAGCAAAAATAGAAGTGTGTACGAGGCCAGTTAAGAGTTGGAGTAAGAATTTCTTGATAAAGTCAATGTGAACATATTTTTCCCCGCAGTGATTAATGATCAAGGGTCTACAACGCTTTCATGTTCAAGTGTTTTAGCTTACATGGTAATTAAAATTCTGTTTCTTCAAATTCTTCCTCCGGTGCTTATTTTGAATGTTTGTAATCCGTCGACTGATGTCTAAGCATAGCATAGGTATACTATAATAATGATCCGCCAAAAGTACTTGACAACAAATCCTGTTATCCTTGGATCAGTCGAAGACATGAACCCATGAGTGCTCCAGCAAGAGCAACAATACTGCGCTCCTTTCGGCTGATTTCCCTCCATCCATCTTTTCTTTTGAGTGTCACCTCAGCAGCTGTAAAGAGAGTTTTGTAAACCGTAAAAAAAATGTTAATTTGGGTTCAACCTGTAATTTGATCATATTCTAGAACCTGAATTATTTTATTAAATTTCGAGGCGGCCCAGAAATCAGTTTAATTTCATCCTATGAACATATTGGAGAACTAGTGAAGCCCACTGAAGCTTTTTGAATTGTGCTGGTTCAGATGCATTAATTTTGTCGTTTACAGTTTTCGTCGTATTTATATCGTGTTTCAGCAAGAAACATTAGTGGCTCAGTAGGCCATAGTATTTCGCCTGCCTGTTAAAGACTTAAAATTTTTCTAGTTTCGTCGGAGTCTACCGTTGGATTTTAAGTTTCACTCGTCGGTGTATCGATAGATAGAGGAAAATTTCGAGTTTTGCCTCGTGCGAATTGTTTTTTTTTGTTTCGTTTCTCCCGCGTTGAATTGGTCATCTTCAAGGGCGAAGTGGACGCCCACTGCATGGTACCAATATTACCATGGCCAACTGAACCGAGGGTACGTAGCAATAATAAGGCTTGAGCAGGTAGCGTATTACGAACGTCGGTCACGACACAGTACAGATCGGCATCGCCAAAATGATTTTCAAAAATTAAAATGGAAAGAAACTAATTCAGAACACCCGGTTTGATTCGGCTCAACTCAACATGTGAATGAAACGGCCGGAATGTCTTCCCAAGAGTTAAAATTGATCGCGGCCGTTCAATGTCCACTGGGCCAGCTTTACTCAAACTATTTTGGTCGCCAGATGTTAATGAATTTACAATTCATTAACATCTGGCTTAGTGGAATATAGGTGGATCCTTATATGTGATTCAGCATTAAATCTGTCACTTTATTATTTTTTGTTGAATAAAATTAATAAAATCCGAGTTTACGCATGCATTTAGTTGGAAATAGAAGGAGGATTTTAATTTCCCTTACAAATTAATTTCGGATATTCTTTTTGATATGGAACAAAGCTCACCAACAATACTTCGTAATCCGATACTTTAAACTACATTAGCCGATCTCGCATTTTGAATGGACCTTTTTCTCCAAGATTATGATTATCTTGTAAAATTATGCCGTAGTCATTAGGAAAATTTTGATTTTCTGAATTATGAAGATATTCGACATGTATACTGATGTCCTGAATAGTAATTAAGTAGTAAGAAGCACACGTTGACAAGTGAAAATTTGCCAAAATTCTAATGTTTTCCTGAGGCTTAAATTTTAGTCCTCAGCTTCCAATATTGTCAAATTCTTTCCTTAAAGTTATAAACTCCTGTGTTTCATTTTTAAGAAAATATCAGTCGAGTATGAAAGTCTGAATAACCAAAGTTTGCCCGTCAGTAGTTCTTTCAAGTAAAAATCATGAAATAAAAAGCGACGAGCTCAGCTCGCAACTCAATCGCTAATGTACTTTTCCTCAACATAACCAACGCTAACATTACATTAAGCGTCATTAGTGCTTTATGCGTAATTTCCATCTCTTCAACTAGAATATTATTTGAAGTCAGTTTCAACTTCATAATGCGGAGTCAATGACAAAATTTATGAATTAGGTACGACTTTTGTCTCTTTGTGCGCCAACAAAAAGTAATAATCGTAGGAATTAGTTCAAACTTTGCTGAAGTAGCCTCTGGCGTGTCCCAGAGAAGCCTCCCTTCCCCCCCTAGGTTCCCTCCTTTTTCTCATTAACAACAAAAATTAAAACTAAAGCAACCAGCAACGTCGGATTATCTGCCAGTGAGACTGTCATCTACCGAGATCGGCGAAGTTCTTTGTAGAAATTTCAACAGTATCAGTGTATGGTTTCATGAGTGGGTTCTACAAAAAAATCTGGAGAAATGCGCAGTAATGCATTTCTGTAAAAATATCCATACATCCCCTTGCACTGATAGACTCTGAGAAGTGAACATAAGAAAAGCGCACCAAGTAAAATACCTGGTGGCCACATGAACATCGGACCTAACATGAGGCGAGCACACCTGGAACATCTGAGGGGCTGCATTAAAGACATTTGCGACACTTATATGGGAAAATATTGTAGCAGAAAATATAAGGAGAGGTTTTATCCCGCGCTGGTTACGCCTCACCTTGAATAGACCTTGAGCATCGGAGACCCTGAGCAGAAGGACATCATTTTTTAAATAAATAGGAAAAAAAGCTGACCATTTCGTGAGGAATCTCTATTTAAAAACTGAAAACGTCAAATTATTATTGAATAGCCTGTATTTGGTGTCTCTAGACGCACGATGTTTACTATTAGAAAAATACAAATCATTCGAGTTAAGCGCTAACGGAGAGGGGATAATTTTAGTACCGCATTGCATTGGTAGGCGAGACCACAGTAAAAGGTTGAAGGAAATGGACTGCCGAGCAAACCGGTATGAGATATACCCATTTCCTTGCACTGTTCGTGGTCACAACAGTAGATAACATAACGAATAATAATTCAAACGTACAATAAATAAAATTACACCAAATGGTAACAGTCACAAATTTCACTAAAGGCTTATGGCCTATCAGCCCTTGCCTACTTTCAAGCTTTGCCGGTGTCCTCTTCCACGACGGAATCCTGTCAGGCGGCGTCTATTAATCACGTGAGGAGATAATAGGGGGTGAGAAGGGACTTGTATGGTGGGAGATGGAGGGTTAGTAGTTAGTAAATCTCGTGTATTTTTATCACCTAGACAAACCCGGAGTGTTCGGCTTTTGCTTTTGCAACGTTCACGTATGCGGAAACTTGTATTTTTATTTGTTTACATTAGACTTCTTGTAGTTCCTTCGTGCAATAATAAAACTTGCCTAGTAAGTTAGAGGGGCGGTCACTCCCCTTTCGCGCACTTCATCAGAATTAATTTGCCGTAGTTGCCAGAATGGTTATTAATTAAATATTTATTTACTTCATAATTGATTCCAAAAGTATTGTTTTTCAAGCATTACCTGAATATTGTGGAAATGCTCATTTTTCCTTCATGGCTTAAATGACATTTTTTTAATCTACAATTTTATTAGACGTTAACGGTGAAAGTAATTACATTAATCGAAAGTTAAAACTTTTCTAGACAAAAAACAAGATTGAAATACATGCTAAGTTTATTTGAGAACAAAATAATAAAATTTAATATTTTCATTTTGTCATTTCAAAATTAATAGAAATATATACATTTAACTATAGAATTTTGTTCATTAAGTATCTGATTCCAGCTTCCATTCCTTTTACTATTTTTTCCATTTGCAATCCTTTTTCACCACTCTCCGCAGTAGTACCATAAAATACAATTGACGTGAACCCCCCCCCCCTCCTCAGCCGGGGAAATAAGGCCTAAAATGCATTGCGTGATTAATGGATAACTCCCCCCAACTCATAATCGCAGGTTTAAGATATTCACAAGCTGTGGTCCTCCGATTTCTGGAATTTCCTCGCATGACTTGCCTACGTCTCAGGCTTGATTAGCTTGTAGTGTCAGCTTTTCTCGTGGGCCTGAAGGTTTATAATTCGGGCCTTAACAGCATTGGATCTACGAATTCCTTGTAGTTCCATAGGAATAGTGAATGACGCTCGGACGAAATCTTTGGTAGTGTTTTATAAATGTTGACATCCATATAAGTACGAATAATCGCAGCATTTACATAACTTTTCCTTTACATTGATGAAATAAACTGCACTCAGAGAAACGCGAATTTCATAAGTTAGAAGAACATATCGGACCAATCTCTTCTTGGGACGTCGATGACTTATCGATTACCGTCAAATGGCTCTATCTAACGATTACGCCTTAAAATTGTCAGGTTGAAACAATGTAATATTTTAATTTCGGGTGACACGATAGATAAAACCAGAAAATACCTTGGAAATGGTAATTTTTCACCATTTTAGCTATTTAAGCAGCGCTTTGAAATAAGATGAGGAATATAGCAGGGATAGGTATTAGAAGAAGAATCGCATTAGGTAAAGAAGCTTTTACGAGGAGGAGAGAATTGATGACA
>LYUA01003501.1:29595-49302 GCA_002093875.1 Calopteryx splendens
TATTTCTGAAATGTAATTCCACAAGGTATCGGCCTCCAACATCGCCTTCAACACTTGAAGTAGTTGGGACCCTACGCACAAAGTCCTAATCCCGGAGTTGAACATGATACAGAGGAAAAGCTACTCATTTCGTGAAGAGTCGTTATGAACAACCAAGTGAGCGAACGAAGGAAACGAACAAGTGAACTTCACATTGTTATTAGACTGCCTTGGTTGGGACCAAATGGAAGCAAAATATTGCATGTTCGATTTAAACAGAGGTAAACACTTTTTGGCACGGCATGCCATTGGTAGTTGAGACCGCGACGGGAACTTGAGAGAGTTTGGCTGCGAAACAGACCAATTTATGGAATCCTTTTTCCCTCGCACAATTTGTGCCCACAACAGTACGAAACACGTACAATAAATGATACTCAATTTCATTAATGGCTGGTGACCTTACACCCTCTGCTTTATTTGTGAGCCAAATTAAAGTTTGACAATAGTTAAAACGTCGTGTACTTTCATTTTTTTATGAATAAAACTTTTTACTCATGCTATGCAAGCGTAAGAAATTTTTTAAATTATTCTGTTCTCTGCATCATCTTCTTGTTTTTCTACCGTCCACGAGTGTGTGTGTGTCAGGGATGGTTAGATCGCCAACCATTAGGGCAATTGGTAATTTTTAAATGTTGGCATCATTTTATTTTCGAAGAGTTTGAATTGTCGTACTTGGTGTTTACTGACGTTGTGGCCAAGAAACGGATTCCTAATTCCGCAACTTCTCGCTGTTCTCCTCAACCTCAACTCCTACCAGTGCTATGCTTGTCAAGAACTATTTCACCTGATCCAGCGTTTAACTCGAATGATTTGTGTGTACATATTAGTTTATCCGTGCGTGTAATCATCGTGCTTTCAGTTGATCTCAACCAAGACTCCGATAACAATGTGAAGCACTCTGTTTATTCATACCAGATTTTTTTATGAAACGGTCAACATTTCCCTACCCAGCACATCTCTTTAAAACTCTTATTAGAATAAATCTCCACTTGATCTGATTAATCCAAAATACTTTCCCCGCAGATTCCTATCGAACTTTCTCCTATGTTAGGTACGATGATTATCTGACTGCCAAGTATTTTATATAGTCTCCTATTTTTGCCTACATTTCCGAGCCTATAGGTATAAAGGTAGGTTCATATTGAATGCAAGACTTAAGTAATTAGGAGCTGAGTATATGGGTGGAAATGTGACCGTTCACAATGCGAGGTAACGTAGTAAGTAACGCGAAGTAAGTAACGCGGAAGATAGGTCATGTTCGTTTTTGAAGTCTAACATTTGCCTAACAGTTATATTGTCATGGAACGAGCGAAAACAATTTCATTAGTTCTCTAATCACTTACAATCGTGTCTCGTACCTACTCTAGAGGCACAAGTGGTCAACAGTTACCGTAAACTGTACCATAGTAAATAGTATAAATAAAATTGAGAGGTGAAATTAATAAATTTAGTGAGAGAAGAGTCATCGTCATAGCATCCGCAATTTGGATTGAGAAGAAAAATGAATCGTGCAACGAGATGTGGTCCATGCGCGGGATTATAATAATAATAAAATGCCTTTATTGGGGCGAGATTGAGAATAAAATAGTCCCTTCNNATAATAAAATGCCTTTATTGGGGCGAGATTGAGAATAAAATAGTCCCTTCTTCCACCTAAGGTTTGTTCATAAATGATAATGGACTATTAGCAAATGTAAGTGAAGATAGACGCATTTCTGCTGATTGGATGAATTTGGGTGATGTAAGTCATTGTGATTGATACTAGAATTTGACCTTTCATTAATTTTAAGTTGAGTCTACGTGAAATTCTTACTTAAAATGTGAACCGGCCTTAAGGGTATATGGATTTATTTTCCTAGAAATTCATTACTGTGCATTTTTTAAGATCTAACTGAAGATTCTTCTCCTGGCACCAAGACGACCGTCATCGGCGAACATTATTGACTTTGCCCGTTATTTTAGAATTGGTGTTGAGGGACCTACAAAATCAATCGATCGATGGACGCTTACCCGCCGCCATCCTGAGGAATCGGGCATAGTTCCTCATCTCCCGTTGGATGTCGGAGTGCAGGATGGAAGGGAAGCCTTCGCGGGCGGCTGGGAAGAGGAAGGCCTCCGCCCCCAGGCGGTGGGCGGCCTCCAGTCCGCGCCTCACCTGCGCCCCGGCCATCGCCACCACGCCGGCCTCCGGACTGGTTCCCGCACCGTGGACGTACCTGAGGCCAAAACGGAAAGGGTCCCTTTGAAGGTTGATTGGCGAACGGGAAGGCCCAAAGGCTTTAAGGTCTTGGGACCCTCGAACTATCGCCGGAGTATCTTGAAATTGGGCGAGCATTTGTGGCTGTGCATTGTTATCATGAATGCACACAACATTCAATGATCTTAAATTGATTGGATTCGGTTTAAAAGAAGAAATTATGTCCTCGGTTATCATATTTTTCCCAAATCGCGCGTCGTTTTTACCGCATGTGTCTTCAAACAGTTTTAAATATCTGAGGGAAGTAGAATTTATGTAGGATATGAGTAATGTTGTTCCGTCTTCCATACCTTATAATCTTGGAGCTGCTTCGAGAATACCCTGGAGTTTGGGAACAAATACCTATTGAAAATCTTTCATATGAAATGGGTAGGAGTGATATAAGTACTAGACGGTGTGTTACTAGTTATTGCTGGCAACATGAGAGATTTCGCAGGCCCGGTTTCGCTGAATGGTCGATAATAATCAGAGTTGAAGCCAAATGAAAAAACTGGTGGTTTTCGAGTCATTCGGACCATTTAAAAACCCTTATTAATATCTTTTGACGGATAAAATGTACAATTCTCAGTCAAGCTTGATGAAATCTATTGACTTTGCGCTTTTGGTAGTATTATTGCTGTCCAAATGGTTACGCTTACTGTGCGAATGTCACCCACCGGTTTTTCAACTTATTGTTAGATATTGGCGGCGATTTCCTTGTGCGCCTATTCAAAAAAATCCCTGTATTCTGCGGAAAATCGCGTTTTGCGGGAATGCTGGAAGAGATATTGGGTCATAGAGCGTATGGTAAGCCATGGTATGAGATATGCTTCATGGCCCTATCATATGTTCAGCACTTTCCCCGCCTTTCCAACCGAAGGTGTCAGAGGCGTATATCAGACTTAATTTCTCTGTTTTTTCATTTCCAAATAAGTTTTAATGTTCAATTTAAATTTTAACAAATTTTAAATAATGCAGAATAATGAATATAACACACCACCACTAATGTATATCAGCAGTGTATGTCCGGTTCCAGATATTTTCCGAGAACATCGGAAGGGAATTTCGCGTGGATTAATAGTAAAGGCGGGCACAACTGTTTTCAAGTAATTAATGATTTCAAATTTATCTTTTTGAGATTTTAAGGTGGGTAATTCTTGAGCATTGTGACGCAATTGTAACATGGAGAAAATGTTACAGTGAAATTCCATCAACTGTCATGTTTCTAGGTTTTCTTCTACATATTTGGTGACGAAATACCGAATGGGAAGATTCAGAATTTTCGGAGGTGAGATTCCAGTAGGCATAGAACGCTTGCTAGTACTATGTAGATACTTATACGTAAGTGCGCCAAAGAATTACACTATTAGAAGTCATGCGATTTGTAATGAAATTATGGTAATTGCGAAATGGAGTCGTTCACTCTGATGCGAAATCTCAATTTTATTCATGAATATATTAGGTAGATACGAAAAATCAATTTCAGTAATATTTATTTTGTTCTACGGTCACCCATTAACTCGTAAAAACGAAATGAAACGGCACTAAAGTTGTTGCCCACTGTCGTAATACTTCCTACGCCTACGGAGAGCCGGATAAGGCTCGCTTAACTCCGTTGGCTCGGCACGGAAAGCACCATGGCGATTGGATGGAAGCCACTGCTGACGTAATAACTATGGGCCTGCCCATTTCAGTGAAAGGTTTGAGCGCTTTGTGACTAACTCGGAAACTAGGCGGCGGATTGAAGAACGGAAAATTGGGGTAATTATGTTTTTTTTTATAAACTATATCTGATAAGGCAATAAAAAAGTTGTGAACGAGCCCGTCGTGTGTGCGATTATAAAGTTATGGCACAACTACCAGTTAGGCAGTCTGTATTAGTGATGCAACCGTTTGAGTGGTTGATCACGAGAGCGTAAGCGGTCCATTGTGCCAAGAACCTTAATTGTGGACGAGTGCGTAAATCGTTTTCATATCGGTCCTTTTTCCTCTCAATGACAATTAATGGAACAAATCCTTACCCCTTCCCATCCCATTCCATTTAACTACATTACACGATATATGGCTCTTGTCCTAACGCCCCTTGCTTCGTCAGCTCGAACAGTATGTCCATGGGAGCAGGGCTCGCATCACCTCGGGTGGGAGAAGAGGTCGACTCCCAGCCAAAGGGGTCGGATCCCTGTCCGCTGCTGCAGCTCGGTGACCAGCTCAATGGCCTCGTCCATGTTGCGGCCGGTTTCTTCCTGAGTCTCGCCCTCCGGGCACAAGTCTCTGTCGTACAGCGTCCAGTATTTGGTCCCTGTGCAATGAGGAGACGCAGGAGTTAAGGAACATTTAATAACGTGCGATAATGGGGAGGAGGCATCTATTTTTTTTAAGAAAGAGACTTGTGTGAATTTCCATTGTGAATTTTGGCTTAGTGAACTTGTGTGCAGGCATATATTAAAGTAAGTGTTTGTGACGTTAAAATGCATTATTCATGGTTTAACACAAATGAAAATAAGTAAATAGTCGTGCAAAAACTTAAGCTTCCTCATGCTTTCTGAGTTTGTTTGTAGTCATTCATAGAGTGCTTGCATTCCTCAACGTTTCTTCAATATCCAGCGAGGGTTTAACTCCCTTTACGGAATCAAATCATCACAAAAGGAAAGGAAATTGAATAGGAAAATTAAGCCTGGTGGTTCAAAAATTTGTTTACTAGGCTAATGATTTTCCGTCGTGATTTTTCAATAACCATTTGGTAATTAGTCATTGAAAAGAATAAACTTGTCTTTACCCAGTTTGGTGTAGAATTCGAAGGCAGCCCGGAGTCTCCGTTTGTAGTTCTCCATTGAATTGGTTCCGTCGTCCCATGGGCGTTGGAATGTTTGTTGCCCGAAAGCATCAGCCCCTGGTTGGATTGGAATTAAATGTTTAAGATTGTTGCACGTGCAAAATCCCTGTTACATCTTGAAAGTGGGGGATCCATAAGGCTTATTGGCCATGATTTAACAAATATTTATTTCGAAACCCCATGCATAGGATTTGAGTCTCTCTAACATAGAATGAAATGATTTTGAAAATTGAAAGAACCTTTTCTCATAGATTTAAACTTTCCGTTGAAAACTTCTAGAAAAAAATACTTGCATTAGAAAATTTTATGAAAAGCTTCATTAGAATGTTTTTATAAAATACAGACAACAATGAGATTTGGACCAAAATTGACAAAAGAACGCAATGAAGAAAAATGTTGAAACATGATCCCATAGAGAAGTATACCAGCAACATAAAGGTATTTCAGTATTTTCCACTAAATGAATTTGAATTAATTTAACTTATTTTTACTCAACGGCTGTATTCTGGTCTTAAACAAATCAACCAAGTAGAGGGCAATTAGCTTGACTTATTTTCGCGGGGCACTATTTTCTTGAAGTAATCCTAAACACTATATCCATCTGAAGCATTGTTACTTCACTTGACGAAAGGGAGTATGTCCTCCAAGATTATGTGAGAAAGGATACATATTCCATAATTGTGACGAAAATATACAATCACGGATATTTCTCAATTTTCCCGGACTTCATTAGAGGACACAACAAGGATATACAACTAGGAAAGAATACGAGTACAATTCTCAGGTGGAAATAAATCAGATAATTTACTTATTAATCTCTCATTTAGGCTGAACGTAATATTGAGGACAGCGTTGATGTTTAATTAAGGTTGCCTTTATCTGACACTATAATATGTTTTCTTTTTTCTTAAATTGATAGCTGCTTAATGTGAGTTTCTAAAATAGGAGCACTCTCATTGGGGTGAACGTAATGTGCTGGGAACATCAGATTACCCTCAGAAATGACACCGCCTTGCTGTGATGAGGGAGACTATTATCTTAGTATCCGACATCTCCTGATGAAATTTCATGGATCCTCGGATGTGCGCAATTGGTTAAACATCATCTAGGATTTATTTTAGGCGATGACATAATTGTGTTTTGTTGAATTGATTCCATTTCGGGAAAAGACTTTTAACGAAGTTGTGTCATTTTTTATGTTTTCATTTTTATAATAGGTGCTACGTATATCAGGTCATTAGCACGAGTGGGCACACCTGTGCTGCGGAAGGCATGAGGGAAGGAGATCGCTGGGCGCATCCACTCCTCCATGGTGCGGCCGTGGACCCTCTCGTTGGCCCCGCCGTAGTAGCGGTAGTAGAGGGTCTCATCTGGTCCCGCGTCCGGTCTATACTCCACTCGGCTTAGGCCTGAAAAGAAGAATTCAGGAGAACAAATTGTTGCAGTATTTGTTGGTGCACACCGAGGGTGGGGCATTCGGAGGTATGCAGTTCGAACTTAATTTCCGTGACGAACGGCGGAACTCATATGGGCGCTACCCTCACCTCGGAATGAACACGGAGAACACAGGCGCGTATTGCATTTAACTATCTTTTGTGATTCCCATTCGGAATATATGGCGATATTTGGAATAGCGAGCGTGACATTTTGATTGGATATTCCTGTTTGGGAAGTAAGTACGAAGATTGCAAGCATGGCTTAAACTACTAAGAAAAGACGTAGTATGAGCTAAACTCTTGACACGGAGGCAATGATTTTAGCCCCGAATAATGTTGGTTAGCGGCGATGTAAGGACTCTTTTTTTTTCGTCCACACAATTCTTGGTCACAATAATGGAGAATACCACGTGCAGCTATTTAAACTACTCGAAAATAAAATGACACCTAATCACCAATTACCCTCATCGCTGGTGACCTAAGTCGTCGTGGAGGTTTTCGAGATAAAATGTTGATGCTTGTTGGTAAAAAGAAATGTTTCGAAACTTTCGTTAGGCTCCTTGTATCTAATGGAAATATGGGACCCATATTTGAAAAACAAATTGAAAGTATTTAAAACATAAATAGAACAAAGCACTGTACCAAATTTGGTATAAGAACCCACGGAAAAGGACAAAGAACGAGTGCTAAATATCATTTTTGCAAAGGATTTGGTGGAGTATCGAGTTTCATACGACACCGTCGAAGTATTTGAAACTCCTCTCTACATCGCCTTGTGATACTATGGTGGCAAAGTAAGGGGTATAGACTGCTTAAACATATAGAATATGAGCCTCCGTTATTTCCCTCGCCAATTCGCGACCGCGACGCAAGAAAAAGGAAACATTAATTCTCATTGCAAAAGTTTTTTTTTCCTACTTTTTCCAATTGCTGCTGTCTAATGATCCCCATTATTCGCGGTGACCTTTTCACCCCTGGGCAGCCCTTGAATGAGAAACAGATTTCAGAGACACCGGACCTATGCCCAGGTCCCTAAATACCCCAAATTGACCCTACATGGTGCACGTCACCTCAGATTTCTCTCGTTTCTCCAAATATTTTGGACAGACTCTGTGATGAGGACGAATCAGACCCATGATGCCAACTTACGAGGGACTCGTCCGGCGCCATCGCGACTGCTTAGGACCTAAATTTGGCGAAAACTATAAGATCATGCCGTAGTTTGGTTGCTCAAACTTTTCTGACTTTCATTTTATCGAGTGACCTATTTGGAGCATCTCTACTCTTAGGCGCAGTGTTCGTTGTGCTAAATTCCAATTCTGAACGGGCATTCAACTCTTTCTTTCTTTTAAGGAACTTTTTTTTTATGGATTTGAGCACTGCGCGGATTACGACGTGCTTAAAAAAATTAGCTTCGCGGGTATAATCTGCGCGCACGCGAATAGGCACAGAAACGTGAATGGCCGTATAATTTTTTTCCTAAAAATATAAGTTCTGAAACACGTCTCAGATGCTCGAGTAGTGTCTTACTTCGGTCTGCATTTCCTTCACGGGTTTTCCGCGCTAGTCCCCCCCCCACCCGCCTGTTCCAACACACCCCCCCNCTGTCCCAACACCCCCCCCCCCCCGCCGTACGAGCCTCACCTGACCGATATCGCCGTGCTACCGCATCATCGGGGGAGGCTCACCTGGAAAGAACTCATTGGCGTCGAAGTTCCTCGTCTCCCTCTTCTGGCGCTTCGTCGCCTGCCCCGTGCTGTAGATGGACATCCTTCGCTCCTCCTCCGACGCTCCTTCCTCCGGTTTCCCCCGACGCTTCCGTCTTCCTCCGGCCAATTGAGATATCGTGTGACCTATCTGTGTGCTCTTGGGAGGATGCGAAACCGACCCCCTTTACCTTTTTCTTTGTGAGTTCGCGAGGAATCAAAATCCCAAAATTGAGGGGACGATGAATGGATTGCTCGAACGTGGACGCTTTAGAGCCTTCGCTTCCTTCACCTTTCCCACCCGCACTGCTGGAACTAAGGAGAAACTACTCGAAGGAAAGGGTGTTACCCCTTTTATAAAGATCCGACCCCCACTCCTCTCCCTCCTCGGCCCCCTATGCCTCGCGTCGTCTCAAGGGGAAATAAACTTAAATGTTTTTTTTTATTGGGGAGACGTGGTCCAGGCGTGTGTTTTGCGCGCGCGAGAGATGGGAGGCCTTGGATGACGCCGTCACGCGTATCCCGTTTCGTTCACCCCGGCGCCTTTCCTCACGCTCGCGCCTTTTATTCTAAATCACGCCGTAGAGCGCTCCGCAGGGCGGGGGTCGCGCTCTGCGTGGCGTGCGCGCCTTCCTCCCCCTCACACACACGCGCACACCAACCGGTTGGCCGCGCTCGGGGGGAAACGGCGAGTCCCGTTCCCCCCCCGGTCCCCATTGTCACGGGAGTGTGCGCGCCCTCCGCCCCAAGACACCCACCCCACCCTCGGCGTCTCTGGTGTCCCCCCTCGCGCCGACCACCACCGAGCCGTGAGCTGGTGTTTTTGACAACCCTTCAGCCCCACCCCTCACACAGGGGTTCTTTCTTGAGGAGCGTGTTGCCCTTTTGAGGGGGGTGGGGGTGCAAGACATATTATTCTACGACGATCGTCTTTCTCGCTCACTCCCCTCTCTTCCTTTACCCCTTTCCCCCTCCCGCCCCTATGTACGTATGTTCCCCCTTTCCCCCCCCCTTCCCGACCCTACGTACTTGCTCATCCTTTTTCCTGTGGTGAATGGGGAGAAGAAATCCCTGTTGGCTACTCGTATGCAATCGGTCCGGGCTGGATTATTAATGGAAATGGATCGCGGAACGGGAGGAAAGAATGAGTCTGGTAAAGATAAGTGAATGATGTGTTCCGAAAGGGAGCTAGGGCACCCCAGGTTCTGACAGCTAGTGCGGAGAGGATTTCATTAAGAGGATTCATCGTTCCAATCCGTGTCGTTTTTAGAAACTCCCAGTTGAACCTACGCTGTGAAAGCTTTCAGAAAGCCAGGGTTTTCTACTAAAACATAGGCGAAAGCGAGGAAGGAACGAGCCTTGATGTGAAACCCTGAATGTTTGAATTCCACGCACCACTTGGGGTTAGCACCAGATTGGTGTTGTGGTGAAACTGGCTTTACATGAGCCTTTTGGAAAATTTAGAAAATGAACTCGTGTGATATTAATTTTTTTCGATCAAACTGCAAAATCATTGAATTATTAACCCTAAATTTAGAAGTACGTAATGTGTTACGAGTCTTCATAAACTATTTGGGTGACGTACAGAATATCAGGTAAATCCAATGTGTTTGTTTAACAAATACTAACTACTGACACGTATGCGAGGAAAAAATGATCAAGAATTATAAGAGAGACCGTATATTTTCTGGTAGCTTACGGTGCATCGTTCCGTTTTCAACTGAGAATCAGATTGGAAATCTGAAGTTGGTAACAAGTGAATACTATACTAGCATATATATATATATATATATATATATATATAGCCGCATTGTTTTCAGGCACCTAACGCCTGGGAATAATGGTTGTCAGGTGCATTGAGGCCTTCAGGGACGGGTCCCACTTATTTTTCTCCCAGAATTAAAATTAAATTCCGAACCCAACGCTTTACTGATGATTTATCAATATCAATTACCATATCGCCGTGATCGCCCTAGCTCGCCAGTGAATTTCCTTTAGACGAACGTTTTCTGCATTCGGAAAGAACTTAACAGAACCCACTTCGTTCGCCACAGGATTTTCCATTTTCGTTGCCATTTCAAACAAGTAAAACTATGGTAAAACTCCGAATAAGCTTGTAACTTATAGCGAGGAACATGCCTAACAGCTTACTGTTAAGATAGCATATGAGGGTTACAGGAAGCTGTGTCTGTTGAGCCTCTTAACATCTATGAGCAAACGGGTATTACTTTCTAGACAACAGTCATATTATTGAAAATGAATGCACATTAGAGTCAAAATCATTATTTATCCAATACCTATGCATTGAATGCTAAGAATACGATTATAGTGATTTTCAACATTAAATATTCATCGCATAATTCGAACGTTCGAAAGTGTTCAACACTTTTTGATTGCAAAGTGCGATGTGTGGAGGTGTTAATGATCTTATGCAATATCAGGGGCGAATGCAAAGGGTCTAATGTTAATGTCTATTGAAGCAGTGTCCCGAGTGGAAACTAACTGATTTTCAACTAATTTAACCCTCTAATAGCACCTTCCTATTGTTTTTTTTTCGTTGCCGACCCGTACTTTTGGGCGGTTTAACTGCCCCACCTTAATCCGGCACTGGTTGTATAACTTACGTTAGCATAATAGATATTACCATAGAGTTAGGGTCAGAAAAAACTATCTGCAATGCGAAACAGCATAAAATGCTTTGAAGGTGATCATGGCGCGACGATCAGGCATCACGGCCGTTGACTAACATAACGCTGCCGATAGGGACTTCGTCTCAGCTCGCTTCTGGATATTCCCATGCTGTGAACTAGTTTGACTTCATTTGTAAGGAATAGAGAATCTCTGGTTCCTGTGGCAGGGAAAGAGAGAATCGACGACTAAGGAGAATGCACCACCGCACAGTGGACTGAAATCGAAAAATCGGGGTAATTGATTCGTAGTATATTTGTCGGCTAGAAGTAAACGCAGGTGGAAACGAAAGACCGTTTTCTTTTGATACAATGGAGGAACTAAGGCATGTATCACATCTTGCTTTTGCTCTTGAATTATATTTCCTAGGTTTCGTATGCATATACATATATCCCATGCCTTCGTTAAAGTCTAAAAATAAAATGATAAGCCTCTGCGTTCAAACAGCATATATATTGCCTTCCATAGAAAATTTGTCTTGGGTTTTAACGGGTAGAATATTATACTAATTTTACCTGAAATAGCTCGGAAGGTCAACATTGCAGAATTCAGAAGTTCTTATTGACACAATACCTGTTTTTTATCTGCCAAAATTTGAATCTCAAAGAAACGCCTTGAAGTATTTCCATCATTTTTTCCTGATCCCTGCTCTAACATTTCGACAATTATTCCCATTTTTTCTTTAACGGCATCTTGCTACGATGACTGCTTTTTAGCTATAATTTTTTGGTACCGCGTGGCTAATTGGACGTTTTAAAATAAGTTAAGGCATATTAAAAAAATAAAATATCGATAATGTTCACTCACCTGCCATTGCTATAACTCCAGTCGATACGAATCAGGTAAAAGACACTCAAACAGTTTAATGTAACAATGCAGCATTGACATTGCAAGTGTGTGTTTGCGCCCTTCTTCCAGCTGATCCTTCATCTCTTTCAGACTGTTTATTTCCGTAGTTTTTGCCCCGCACATGCAGCATCTCATACTTCCACTCTGTAAATGTATTGCTTACCTAAAGAAATTAGTTTTATTATTACTACAGCGAACTTTTAATTTCACTTCAATTTAAAAAAAATTAAAACTTTTCCTTTCCGTTTATCATTTTAAAGTTGATGGTGCGATTTTCCACGATAACTTCCTTTAAGTTTTTGATTTTCTTTTGCAGGCTATTTCCTCATACCATCGCAATTTCCTTCGTTCCCTTGGTCCACGGAAAGTGTATGGTATACAAAATCTTGTCGACGATGGGCGGGGATTTATACAGATTATTTGACCTAAAATAGTAGAGTGTTTGAGCATGTTATTTAATTATTTTACCTAAATAAAAAAATTTTTCCAAGAAATTAAGCGATATAAGCGATATCGGTTTCACAATTTCACCTGTAACGTGGTTTAAAAAAAAAGAGGCACTAGAGTGATCGTGAACAAATATTCTTAGAAATTTTCCTCTAGTTGCCACACTTCCTTGTACTAAGAGTGCCCAAAGTTTCTTTGAAAACCACCCTTGCATAATGTAATTTAATGTACATTTAATTTTCCACCTGGACACTGGAACAGTTGTTACGAATGGCACGATTCACGATGCTCTGTGTGACGGATACTGCTTGTAGGTTTACTTCGCACACACATTCTCCGTAACAAGAATTCCATTGAGTAGGCCTTAAGTCTGTCATAATTTGGATACATATAATCTATGATTGTGAATTTCAGCTGATGTAAGGTGAATTTTGTACTGACTTTTCGCTAGATTTGTGGAAATAATCAATGCTGGAGCCTTCTCCTATGACAGCCCAGTTTGTATTGTCACTTTTCCTCCACTTAGAAGACATTCTCCTTGCCCGAGTCAGAGTGGTGGTGTGGAGTTTTCCTGATGTAGATTTGAGTTCTGAAAACTTTCCTCCCCTAGACTCATGAATGCTGCAAATGAGAGTGTATCTGCAGAGCCTGAAGATGCCTTTTCTTTTCCTTAGTCTCAATCTCTCACTGGAAGGATGGAGGCATTTATCTGTGTCCGTCCTACTCTGCCTATCGAGTTAACTGTAAAGCTTTGAAAGCTACTGTAAAAATTTTCCAAAACTAATCAACTCAAGTTTTTAGAATATGTTTAAAAATCACCTGAATGTACATACGAGTGGATTTAGAAGTACTCGGTTAGTATTGGAGCAAAACTTCAGGAAAGTTAACCAAAGCATTCAGCCATTTCGTCTTGTACTTCATGTCATTGTTTCTGAAACTCTTTTTCCCATTTCCCAGAGAAGAATCGCGGTAATCACAAAGAATCTTTATCGCGTCTTACTTTTTTTCCCAAATGTAACTTTCCTGATCAAAATAAATGAAATACTTTTTCTTAAGACAAGTGATATTTTTCTACCTTCGTCAACTTATTATCAATCACTGTGGAGTCGAGTAGACGAGTGATATTGTGATTTCCGATTTCGTTTTGGGCAAATAATGTGAAATATCAAATGAATGTATCAAAGACGCGAAAATATTCATTCCCAAATTTCATAATACTAAACCAATATTTCGTTAATTACGGTTTACTGCGGACTGGTATAAATAAAAGTGGAAGAAGCCTAACGGGAAATTGAATAAAATATGTAAATAGTAGTCTAAATTCAGGTGGAAAACAAGCGTAAATAGAGTAATTATCATCGAAATATTCATTATCTCATATAAAGCGAAATTTATTAATTGAATTTCTTTATCTGCATTGGTGCCTTTGAATAGCGTCTCCAGGGAGATTCCAAAAGGTGTGTCACAAACAAAAACCGAACGAAGTAGGAGTTACCAAGAGAGTATTGCCATACAAATATTCTTATTCACTGATGAAATAGAATTTAAACTTCATATTCATTTATAACCAGAAATGGGAAACTATTTACAAAGATAACACTCTATGGTCTAAGTCTAAGTGTCCCACGTTGTCATAAGACACCCTTCTTCGCATTCCACTTCGGGTTGGGGTCAGTAGAAGAACATCAGCCCCTGGTGGTGTTTTCGGGGTAGAGTACTGTCTTTCTAACTGACAGTTTATGTGCAGCTTGAATACATATAGGTACATAAGAAAGTTACGTAATATCTTACAAGAGCAAAATCACGTGTTAGTTTCTGCATTATATCAAAAGAAAACGGTATTTCCTTTCCACCTGCGTTTACTGCTAGCCAACTAATTTACTATGAATCAACTACCCCGTTGTCTCCTTTATAATGTCTGCAAGGGTCGTTTCACGGTATGTACCTTGAGCATCGCCATGTGCGGAGTGTACGGTTCCATACCTCATCCCTACTCTTACTGCGTCTCCGTATTCCGGGTTGCCAGCGCTTGGAGTGGGACTCCGCCGCGCGATAAAAAGATCGATATTATTTACGGCTTTCTGAAAAGTCTTAACTTTTATCTTCAGATTCAATTTTTGAAGGCTTCAGCGATTGATATGATATGCGTAGTTTGGTACCTTCCGTCAAGCGGTTTCGACACAAAACAAATTTGCTACCTGTGCAAATACTTTAGGAAAAAGACCGACCCGCCATTTTGTTATGTAAAAAATTGAAGATAAAGTAGTAAAATAAAAGCAAGTTGAAAGAAAATGAACTATTGTATCAGATGACATCAGTTTTTGTTACAAAAAGTTCTTCCGACGGAATCAGCAATAGCTTGAACTTTAAGAGTCTTGAGAAGGGCCGTTTTTTGTAAATTTTGGTCAAATTTGGGGCAAATTATGATTTTATTGCGAGTAATCTAGAATAAATGAAATGTATTACCGTATGGAATATTTATTGGAGAGTGAACATGCGAAGTTTCACCTTCCGAACTAAAAAAACAATTTCTGGGATTTATGGCAGCTTTTTACAATTCAGGTCACTGTGCGCCGCCGGCGGATAGGTAACGCTTGCTTAGGTACGTGAAGGAGGTCCCATTTTTATTAATTTCGTGCTCTCTATCGATTAGAGTGATTCTCTTCTGTGCTTCTGCTAAAATAAATCTCGTATTATAAATTCGTTGCTGATCGAAATAAATGGTTGAGTGTTTGCCGTGATTCTTGTGCAGTGTTCTCTATTGTTAAGTTTGTGAAGAATTTTTAGATTTTTTGATTTAATAGTTTGACAGAAATTTTATCCGTTAATTGATTTTCTCAAATTCTCCGCTAACGGTGAGATATATGTAGATGAAGACCACCGAAAAGTTGGAAATTATTTTCTATTTCTCCAGGCGTCTATTCATGAAGTTCTATGCTCTCACACTGGGGCTTCCTCCCCAAAAGTACACTGGTTCGAATTCCGGTGGTGGCAGGTTTTTTCAGTGGTAACCCAATCCTTAAGTGTTTACTATGTGTGGAGAGCACTTCAATTTCTACTCCTTTCCTTGGATTAGACTCACACAGGGGTGTTTTTGATTTCCTAGGCGTAAACTTAACACCCAGTGTTTTTCTCGTTGCTTATATTTCATCGCCATTTCCCATGCCATCTTACGACCTCGGCTAGTGCATCCTACGTATATTTCGCCGCCATCTTTACATCCTTACTTCTCGCTAATATTGCGGCATCGTCAGCGTACAATGCTGAGTGCCAATCAGTATTATCATTGGGGAAGTCAGATGTGAATATCTTGTGGAAAATTAGTATTATTTTTGATTTAATAGTTTGACAGAAAATTTATCCATTAATTGATTTTTTCAAATGCTCCGCTAACGGTGAAATATATGTAGATTAAGACCACCGAAAAGTTGTAAATTATTTTCTATTCCTCGAGGCGTCTATTCATGATGCTCTACGCCCTGACCCGTTTTACCCCGAGAACTACTACCACCATTTGTGTAATTTTCCATTCAAATGTCCATTAGTCAGTAATTTTTCATCCTTAGAACTGTGTAACTCCTTGGGGCCGTTCGTTAAAGGGTGGGCTAATGCTGACGCCTGGTTTCTCACCAGATGTGCTTTTCAAAGTTCCCTCGCAAAATACCATCGAGTTTAAAATTTTCAAAACGTAACCGATTCATGGAGCGGCTACAGTGGAAACCAACTCGCTTCCATGGTCCGCGTAGGTGCTGCCTCTGTAGTCTCTTGAGTAAACTATTTGGAGAGCCATTCCGCCACTGCCTCCCCACGATGCCTCCTCGAGTTGGATTGGCGCCTGACTCGGATGCTCTTATCTTCGGCACATATTTTCAAAGGCATTGCAATATGCCTTGGAATGGACCATCGTGCGGAAATATTTGATCAAACCGAACCATGGTAGTACACCCGGATGTTGGTTTCATAGGAGAGAGTTTAGCATCTTGGGAAGGCTCTTGTGCGCTTCTGCGGAGCTCTCGATACGACGTGAGCAATTCGCTCATTCAGGGTGAGGGGATGCATTTCCTTTTCCACATGCCACCTGGGGGATCTGGTTTCCGGAAATGTCGCGCAGCTTGAGTGAATTTGAGGGTGCCCATAATCACCCGGATTTGTGCCCTGGGCCTCTGGTCTGATTTTTCGATTCGATAAAGACAGTTGCAAATTTTGTTCAAAATTCATTAAAAATATAAGTTGCGTTTGGTTGTGTGAATTTCAATAAGGATTGGTGTTGGCTCACGTCACTCCCATATGAACGGTTATTGTTATTTTGATCAAATTAGCCATTGCATGCTGTTGATAAGTATTTTGTAATTGAAGGAGGATTCATTGAAATATTCCATTTAAAAAATATACAGTTGATCGGATCCGATATTTCCACGACGTTATTATAACTGATAGTGATGTAGAAATGTGGAAACCGATGGAAAAAATACTTTTTAATTGGGAAACGTCTGTAAATTCTCCTTCCATTATAAATCAGTTCCACCTCGTCCATCTCAAGGCGCATTTTTGTATACGCTTTTCATCTTCACTTTCCTTAAAACTTTTCTGGTTTATTTTTTATTAAAATTTATTCTCTAGGTATTAATTAGAGTATTCATGACTGTTTGATGAATGGAATGACGAAAGTAGAACTGTTACCTATGGTAAAACGGGATACATCAAATCTCGAGTTAAAGAAAATAGAAACACTATGGTATTTGCGTGCTCAGCCCTGAGAATAAACCTCTATTCAACATATATTTAGAGGAAATATACGAGTGCAGTGTAGATATTGTAATAATTTTTACGTGTGAGAAAAATTTACGATTTGACAGTGGTCTTCTTGGGAAACAACACCGCAAAACGTGCTGATAAGAGCAGCTATGTATCCATTGAAATTATATATGTGCATCAATTTTTTTAAATAATTGACATTAATTTCAAATATTGGCGATTATTCTCTACTGTCGTAATGAAATTGACATACAACGTTCATCAACCAAAAGTAACACTTGAGGAGAAAGCACACCTCATATTAAGCCCTGCAAGTAGTGTTTAGTGCGATTAGTCTATCTGTGCCGACTGAAGTTTTACAACAAGTTCTCATGCCCGTCAAGTCACACCACTTGAGTTCGATAGGGAGCGTCAGGAACCATCACTCGGTAACGAACCCACAATACTCCCCGACCAGCGGTCGACCGGGGTACCACGATGCGATAATCATAAATTGTAGATAATTGTAAAAACATGAAAAAAAAGACGAGTTCTTTGTATTTAAAAACGGCTGGGTGTTTTGAAATCGAGGTAAACGATGAATGAAGTCCACACACACTTTTAAGCTGGACACGTTTTTTTTTTGTTTCATTTTGGCATTTTTGCGCGGCGGATGCGAAAGGAGCCTCCCTCACTCGTCTCCCCTCTTGAGATTTTGGCTCTCAATGGCCGCGTGTCGTCTTTCTTTTGGGACGCCCGACGAAGTGCATAGGGTTTCACAACGCCCGTCATCCCCCACCTCCTCTCCCCTCGCCTAGGCGATGTTAATTAATCATCCGACATGCCCAGGGGTTCCGGGCGATCGTGTGTTCCGCCCTTCGCACCCCGCCACGGCTCTCATATCATTGGACGGTAGCCACGTTCCTTTTTATTTCGGCTTCCACCAGATCTCCCCCTCCCCTCCCCCACCTCGCCTCCCCTCGCCCCCATCCCTCTGGACACTTCGCTGGAGCCGCCACCTCGCACGCGAAAGGGCGGGCGAGGGATAAAATGTGATCGGCTCCAGGGAAACGGGAAGGGAGCCTGTTTTCCTCATGTGGCTGAGTAGCCTGGCGTGCGGAAATTTTCCGACAAGAATTAAAGCTTGAATTCGTCCCAGATAGGTTGGGTCAATTTGACGGAAAACTGAAATGGTATTGGTATCAAGTATTTTTGGTAGGATACATTTCACCATCTCTTGCGAAGTATTTTTATCGAAGAGATGTCCTCATTCACAGCGATCACTAGTAATTTATTAAGGATGACTACAACAATTTAAATTTACGAAAAAGTAAATTACGAAAGTACGAAGTAATTTACGAAAAGTTAACGTACTATCGCAATTTAAAAACATTGGTTGCATGTGAGCAACCGAGAGTGTAGGCAATGCTCACTTATGCAATGTTTTCTATGCTTTAGAACAAAGTTACCCTGAGCACCTTTTCTTTGGATTTTGTCAGTTATGATTTAAATCTCTAAAAAATAAATTAATGGGAATGAGTGTATTCTGGAACGCATTTGGAGATTTTTTTCATGAGAATATTTTAAAGTTTCTAGATAAATAATTAAAACTTTCGAAAATTTCTATATAGATGTTGCTGTGGTACGGTGCCTTCACAACAATAGCCGCACCACTTCAATTACATTTCCTGCGAGATATTATTTTGCAAATCTTTTACGGAGTGATGCTGCGCATTTGTATCGTATCTTGGCGTCTTTGATAACTATAAAATATTTCATATTATTATATCGCAGCTCCGCATCAAGTCTGCAACTGACTGTGCCTTATTGTTCTGGCTAAGGTTCTGTGATATTTCAACAGCTAATGCTGAAAAGTGTTTCTTCTAAATTGCACCCAATTGAGGAAAGTTAGTTTGATTACTGGAGAGCATAGGAGGGATTGGTGATTTAACTGAAGCACGTGTGCTATGAGAAGATGTGAGAATGTATGATCACTGAGGGAAGAATCGAGATGGGAAGTTATTGTTGGGTATTAAGATGGAAAGTGTAGGAAAAGCTATTCGTCATCTCTTGCACCTCTCAACTTAAAATCAGAGGAAATGTGAAGGGTGACATGGAAAGGGGTGGAGTTTGGAATGAATGTGGACGGGGGGCTGTCGTACGGGATGGTAAGTCTTCTGACGTACTATTTTCTTTTTCAACCACTAAGAGTGGTGGCATGACTAAAATAGTTGCTGGGAGATTGAGGCCTCAGTACAGAGCTTGAAAAATTATTTCGAAATAAGTGAGAGTAGCCTTTTATTTGCTTTATAAGCCTATAATTCGAAACTGATGCTGCTTAAAATCTAAGCGCCTCAATACTAGGTTACGGGAAAAAAATGCTATCTTAGGTTATTCAAATGTCTGAACGGTTGGTCTCAGGTCGAATAACCCTTGTGTTCATAACCGGGTACCCGCAACGGTAGGTTTGTGCATAAAACTGTTGTAAAAATTAAAATTCCGCCCGAACCTCCGAATCGTAGTTATTTGAGTATTTTTGAAAGAAAAAATGCTTAGAACTATTTTTTTCCATTTTTTCTCTCAAAATTACAAGCTTTTAAATTTTGCAACGTCCTAGCCTCATCCGGGGTACTCGGTTACCCACCAAACAAAAAATTTAATTGTGATTTAATAGTTGCCATTATTTGTTTATTATCGATTAAGACATGAGGATGGCAATACTTTACAATGAAGTACACA
>LYUA01003502.1:65759-98031 GCA_002093875.1 Calopteryx splendens
CTTCACCCAAGCTGTGTACCATTCTTCGGGTACCAGGTCATCCTGGGAAATGGCCACCCTACCCTAATGTGTGAATTTCACACGCCATTGGGCTTAGCACTGGGTGAACTCTACCCTCACCTACCAAAGTGACCTTCGAGTTGATTACTGTGGTGATCTTTTCATTACATCGGTGATGCCTTCACAATTATGAAAGAACATAAGTTTCATTTTTTATTTATGAACAACACAAACTGTTTGTACTACAATCCCCAATTCTTCGGCCAGTTTTCTTGCTGCTCCATCTTTGTCAAAACAACTAATAACATCAAGTTTCTGTTTCTGGACCATGCTTTTTCTTTCCTTTGCCATTTTCCACTGTCACGGCACTTCACACATATATATAGTTAAATAATTCCATGAGAACCCAATGATGAAGTATGTATGACAGAATGAATATGTTTTGACCAGCCAGAGAATGAGTCCATTATGTATCCAAGAACACATTCCATTCCACATGGTCCTTTTCATCTATGGGTAAACAACCCATCCTATTTCCCTCAGCACCACCATCACCACCAATGCACAACACTGAGGCAATTCGCAGAGAATCTACAGCCCCGATAATCCACGCACAGAGAATCAAGAGTTTACTGTATCATGGTGACTATGACAGTGAACTAAATCAAAATGTTTTTTTAGTGAATGTGGGAAAGTCCTAATTGGAAAACTTGAATTTGTTTTATTTTTAATAATCATCTCCATCTTTATTTATTGAGCATAAATTGCAGTCAACACATAAGCCCATTTTTTTAAAGCATTTTATTGATTTTTCTATACTTTTCCAATTTAGCAAAGGATTGTGAATATGCCTTCAGCAAATGTCTAAATTTAACCGAATTCATGTAATTTTGCAGTCTACATGCACAGAAATTTTAATAGATGAAATGTTTAGTTGTATTGTGTATTTATCTTTTTACTATAAAATTTTTAGTAACAAATGTCTTAAAATTTAATGACTGTTTCCATCACCACAATATCAGAAGAAAGAGACATATATTTATAGAGATTTCTGCTCCTACTCCACATGTGTTTCAAATTAATCTCACCCATGGGTTGATGATTACAATTCCCAACAAGGGACTGGCTTGGATCGACTCACCAGAATGAGTGAATCTGCCTCTGCAGGAACCTTGATGCAGTATAGTGACAACTTTTTAATTTAATAGTTGAGGCTAGGCAACAAATGGGAGCTTAAGGACCTAACAAGAAAATCCACTCGACACAAGAGGAACTTGCAGGTAGAACACTTATTCAAGACAAAACAAATACATTGCACTTTACTCCTGGAGGATGCTTAATCATGATGGCCAAGAGAGTAAATAACATTACAACTTCAAATATAAGGGGAAATTGGAACGACCATAAAGGTAATGCAATATCTTTAAATGCATAAAGGTAATGCAAGTCTGTTCCTGGGTGCTACCTCACTGAGATCACTTACTCCACTCACCTGGTCACTCACTGAGAAAGGAATATGGTGTGTTTGGTTAATATTTAAGGTTGGCAGCACTTGGCCTGTGATAGCTTTACTCTGCTCTGAGAAGTCACAGAGGAATTCGATGCATTAGAAGCCAGCCAAAATGAATTCAAATTTAAAAGAGGAAAGAAAAGCCTTCACAGAAAGAATGCTGGGAAGATGCTCATACTCAGACGCTACTAGAAAAGTGCCGCTCCGAGCCTTTTCTCCCTACTTCATCTTACATGTACCATGTCCAAAAGTGCTCTTTATGCTCAAGATTGACCCCCAGGATGAAAGATATTAAATAGCTATGTTACCCTAATTAGCGGACAGTTACTAAGTCACATATGTAGGCTGTTAAACGATCACTGCATAATCGATATTAAGGATACATGACATATCAAAGTCTACATTTGCAGACCTCTTATTTTCCTGATTAGTTAATTTCATGAAAAAAAGGTGTACATTCATGGTCCACATCTATTTACTTAATTTTTACAGAGTTGGAAATTAATCCTTTTGTTATCTACCACAAGTAAAATTTTATGATGATACAACTTACAACTCAGAATTTGATTTTCTAAGCCATTAAATTCATGCAAAGTAAATGAGAATCCATCACCCCAGTGGTTCCTTATCTTTAGTCTTTTAATTCATTTTATGTAATCATACTCCCCCTAGAGTAAATAATTTTGGATAGTAGTAATAACTGCAATGCACAAAAAGTCACAATTTCATTTATATATTGTGCTCTCTCTCATAATCCTTGAATTGATGTGCATCAGTTAACAGAAATGACAGAATTTTAAATGTTTATTCTCAAATATGGATTAAATCAGAAGAAAGACTTTTACAGACACATAACAAAATGAAGGAACTTGGTAGTAACCATGTTGGTGGTGTCCTTCAACCTCAGTGAAAGAATAGCGATTTCAGAAAGTGGAGGGCTGAGGACAAGAGATGATGAATGGGTGTGAGTGCTCAGGAGGCTTAAATTTTTTTTGAAATTCCAAAAGTGCAGTATCTGTAAGAGTACCTCAATACTATTACTGGTTTTTTTATACTGGCAACACTCTTTCTCATGCTCCAATTCCCTTATGTATCCTAAAAATTATTTGCGAGCCAAACAGATATCCTTTAAGTGCATCCTTTGGCATACTCCCTCAATACCTCTCTCTATCTCCCTTCAGTTGGAACCACCTTTGCTCCAAAACATACACCCTTCTCCATTATGCTTCTTCATCTACATCCCATCACACCACTTGCCCATTTCACTCCCATAAAAACTGCCTCTCAAAAATCATAATTTAAATACTCACTTGCAACTTCCTCCCCTACTATAGAGGTGAACATCCTAACCTTCCATGAGACCAGTTTCCCACCAAATACATTTCCCAATCCACTCTTCTCAGCCCCACAAATATCGGCATTCCATAACTTTACTGACAGCCATTGCTTTCTTAGAATCCCAACCCAAATCCACCACCGTTATTCATTCTAAATATCGCAACGGGAACTCTAAGAGTCTCAGGTCCCTTTGAATGTACCTGGTGCAAAGGAGAGGGGGCTTCAGCTCAGAGATACTGCTTTCCATGGAATTAAGAGGAACATGTCTTTTAGGAACTCAAAACACTTGGAAGCACAGCACACAGGGTGCTGACACTGACAACACACGAGGTCAGAGTGTACCAGAGTTTTTTTTCCTACTTAATCCACACCCTCTCCATGCATATTGGCTTCCAAAAAGTCGCATGTTTCAAACATTTCTCTTCTCCCTTCCCCTCGGTCAGAAAATTTGAAATTTGAAACATTATTAGAGAACTGTGGTAAGATTTTGCAAGATGGTTCAAATTTAAGTTTTCACAGTGCTTGATACTTCCAGACTTAACATTAATATTAAAATACCTTCCCCACCCAACCTACCTCATGAGAACTTTGGAACCTCAGACCTTGTTCATGTCCCTCACTTCAGTAAAATTATTCTTTCACTATGAAAAGAGAAATGTTGTCACCAAAGAGTTAATATAACATATGAGTGCCCCAATTTATCTATATTTTTGCTTAGAAGAGTAACAACAAATATGTGTTTGAGCTGATGCACATACGCTCTCAGATTTACAATGGATAATTATGAGCCAAGCACGGAATGAGGATTAAAGTTTGGAGCTAAACAAAAGCAAGTTTTTTCATGCATAAAATGTTTAGGCTAAATTAGCAACAATATTTCTAGAAGGCCATCCATTTATTGAATGGTGCCATGCTACACTTGTTAAGAAACAATAATGTTTCCTATGCCTCCTTTAATATCTGTAAATATGGATAACTGGTAATTTTTAAAGATGTATGTACAAATACTGATTGAGATCTTGCATTTTCAAGTCAGATGTGATTAGTGCTTAGTCATCAATGCAGAACACTAACTAAAGTGAGATGAATTTCACATTAAAGTGAGTAAATCACAGCTCAATGATAGTCCAACATTGTTACACTATGTAGCTACTCTCTGGTTGGTCAGAAGTAAGGTACTAGTATCCCACTACTGTTATGTGCTACCTTTTTTTACGATATAGATGTTAGTGCAGCTGCAACCAACATTTCTGTAGCTAATATTTGTTTTCAACAGCTTCTTTTCCTATTCTTCCCCAATGAACCAGGGTGACAAATTTCACTTGCATGCATTACAGATTGGGAGAGTAAACATGTTCCATCCACAGTAGAGGCCTTTCTCCCATCCCTTGATTTTAAACCATTTTATTTTTTCCTTCAGCATAGAAGAAGAAAATAAGTCTTTTAGAACCTCCAAAGATTTTGGTTCCCCTTGAAAAGCCCTACCCTCCTGTTCCTCAACACATGTCCCCCCCCCCACTCCTAAATCATCTGTTTTTTCCCAGTGGGAGAAAGGATAAGCCATTCTCCATGCAAAGGGATGGCACGGAATGAGATTGTTTACCACATACTGTGGGTTTATACTCTTCCTGGAAATTAACATAATGTGTTTGCACAGAGTAGATAACGAGGTTGAATGGCTAGCTGTTTTTGCACACAAGACACGCATTGCACTCAAGAGAGTGAAACAGTCCTCTTTCACTTTCTTTTCCATTCTCACACTGACTGGGGTTCAGATTAATTATCGAGCACTTCTCAAAATTTCCTCTGCAATAACATGCTTGAAAACATAAAAAGATGAGGACCAATTAGTGCCTCTCCTTCATTGTCTCGGAGTAGAATCAGCAGATAATGCCACCTTATCTGTCTTCCCTAGCCTAGCTATTATGAGAAGATCGTTGGTGATTTGAATTGGTGTGAGAAGGTTGTGCTGAGTAAGTGAATTGCAGTGGAAATGAGTAAAGATTGCAGAGGAGTTATGCTGTGGCTCTGGAATGAAAAGGACTTAAGTTAGGGGAACTGAAGGGTGAAGGAAATTTTACCATGGTATGCAATGAGTGCCAGCCAAGAAATAGAATTGCAGTTTCTAAAAATTCTCCCCACAACATGAGACTATGCCTTCAGGTGAGATACACTTTCCACAAATTTTTAAGCAATTAGGTTAAAGTATTGAGTTTTTCTGAGCATTATTTTTTATTATCTACAAATATACTTTCACATTTTCATAATTATGCTGGAGACATTGAAATCCATGTCTATATCATAGCCTGATAGCTGCTGCCACAAGGGTGTGTGGCTGGAAATCGAATATTCAGAAAGAGACTGTCCAGAGGGAATCAAATCTGGGTGATTGCGGACACCCTCGGCTGAAATAAATGGTGGTGGTTGGTGGATATTATGCAACTTTTTTGGTGTTTCCCAAACTTTTACGACCAATGTCACGTCAGACGATTTGAAGATTCAGTGAAACACTTAACTGTGTCCTACTTTTGCATTGGAAAATCATTTGAAAACAAAGTCTCAATAATTCAATTTGATAATTTTTAAATTTAATTACTCATTTATTCATAAAAAATAATTACAAATGTTATATAAGCAATCAAAATAAATTTCAACCATTCAAGCATTTTTTTCTGACAACATAACAGCCATAACTCTGACAGCCATAACTCTCATAAACTGTATAAACTTATCTCGCATCCATGTTTGATAATTTTGACTCACCATACCTATTGCAAATTTTTATGAGTTTTAATTCTACAATAAAGTACACACGAAATAAAAAGTCTAAAGCTATGTGAAAGTATTTTGCTTCTAAATGGTATGATATACACAGAGGCATTGTGATTAAAACCTGCCATATATGTTGTTGGTTGGATGCTTTCTATTATGAAATAGCATGGTCACTATGCATCACCATGTAAGAAATGTATTCGGTTTTATCTATTAAAAGTTGCTTTAAATTTAATTCCTCTCACTTAAATAGTTTACAGATCAATTCAGACTCAGTTATTTTTTTAATAAACTGAACCTTTCACTACTTTGTGCAATAAAGTATGTTTGTGGACCAAAAGTAGTGACAGCTACTTTTTTTAAGTAGCTGTACCATAGGTAGCTAGAAATTGCTTTTTAACATCCCAATTCTGGTTACTCTGCCATAATACACAGCCTTTCTCAGATGGATTTCTTGATCTGTACTTTGAATTCAAGTAGAGATAAATGACACTAAAAGTTGGATCAAGTTTATATTTGAACAGTGTCCTTGGTACTGGTGTTGGGTGCATCTAAAAATTACACATAAATGCTCATAGACTGAAAAAAATCAATTTTTAATTAAGTGAACTAGTGATCTTATTAAAAATAAAAATCTGAAAGAATATAACAATTCAACAGTACAACCAAATATAAGGGTATAACTCACGAGAGTATAAATTATATGTTTGGAAAAGAAGAAAATGGGAATTAGATTAAAAATTTGCACCATAGGCTCTTCTTTAGGTGGATACCAATTCAGTAAATATACAATCTACCATAAAAACATAAATATATGACCATAGTATTAGCAAATAACAAAAATGTTGTTTTAGTTTTAAAACACTATAGCAAAATTTATTGAGAATATTTTACCTTTTCAAGGCAGCTTTAACTGGAAATTTCATTCCTATTATATATATATATATGCAAAAACAAGTGCTGGTGGCTATAAGTGAAAAACCGTCACAATAACTTTAGCACAAAGACCATAAGCATGCATGTTGTCAGTCTTTCCATGTTATTTAATGGCCATACAGCAGTGCAAAGTTTCAAATTATTGAGTTAATTTGTTAGAGAATGCACATAATTAATGTTAAAAAAAAACATTAAATACTGGTTAATAAAATGTATCAGGCAAATAATAAAATACTGCTCCAGCTAAAACTTATTTGAAAATATTTTTAGAATTAACAGATTTATGGATTTTAAAACAAATAATTTCCCTTTATGTGTATGTACCTGAATTTTCCCATCAAGATTTTTAATTATGTTGTGTCTAGCTTGCTCAACTCTCTCCTGCAACTTTGCATCAAAATTCACTCTGATTTCCTCCAACTTGGCCTCACATTGGCGTTTCACCTCCTCACAGTTTTCCTCCTGGCAAGAGAATGACGTTGCAGGAATATGCCCCAGTGTACGATGGAGTTCCCAACAGGTAAGAAACACACATTAGGATGGAGAGAGGGAAATATTAGCACAGGGAAGGAATTAAAGCATAACTATTCACTCACTCTAGACTGACATTTGATTATTAGATTAAAATGTCAAGCTTCATGGGCACATGTGTGAATATTCAGGGAAATGAACAACCAGAAAGTAACACAGTGACCCTTCAAAGCATGCAGCATTATGCAAAAAGCAAACAATTATAATGCACATTGAGAGACATACATTTCTTACAAATATTGATGTTTTTGTTTTGGTCCCATTTACTTTGCAGCATGGAATGGCATTTGGGCAAGAAGGCTTGGAGAACCATGAAAACAAAAATGGTGCACTGCTAAATCCACGGCTTTTGCTCCCCATTATTGCCCTAAATATGTTATCTTCTTAAATGATTCATTATTCACTACAGCTAAAAAGTACTGCAACTCTTAGGTAAGGAGCTAAAAATGTCACACGTTCACTTTCTCTAGTTGAACTATATAAAGAATGAATGAGAATCTGGTGAGGGAGAAATACTTTGGACACATGCCACCAGGGTGATGAGCCAAAGAAACACACTGAATTGCTTCACTTCTAGAATGAATACACTTAACCTGTGTAGTTGTCTTGGTACTTCCTATCCATTTCATTTCTATGCATAACAAGAATGGATTTTTAGTCATATTGATTAGCTTTCATGTTTGCCTGAGTGAGTGCATGCATGTGTGTGTGCATGTCTACATGCATTTTTTCACATTTTCAGAAAAAATTGGGAATGAAATTTATGGAAACTTTTCAGATGCTGCAACAAGATTATGGAGAGGAATGTTTTTAGACATATGCAATGTTATGAGTGATACAAGTATTTCAAATAGGGCTGAGCATTCAACCATGATGATCTCATATCAGGAAGCCTTGGGCACATTGATGGGCAATTTCTAAATTGAGAAAGTGTGTGCTTTGATTATTGACAACCATCCCCTTACTACTTGTGAAGTTTAATTAAATTTATGATGAATACAGAATAAGAATATAATGAACTGATATTTTTAGCACCCCTATCTCTGGCTATACATGTTCAATCCATTTCAAAAATATACTTTTACGGTGAGACATAAACCCACATAACCCCTTTTCTTTACTTACCCTTAATTAATCTTTTAAGAGCAAAAAGTAGGTCATTAACTAAAAACTAGCATGTAATAGACCATCTCATATACATGTGAAAACAATTAATTAGGGTGGTTGCTCACATAGAAAGAATAATTGTACACCTATTCTATGATTTTTAGCTATACGATCCAATATTAACTTGTGAGAATATTTTAATTTGCTTGGACAAAATACAAAAGATTATTATTACAGAAAATTATGTTATTACAGTAATGCCCATGAATGAGAAAAAAAGCGTAATGGTTTTCCCGAAGATGTAAAACTGATATGCATTAACAAAAACTAGCCAAAAAAATACCAAAAGGGTTAGACTGCAACTCTGTGCTGTGCTCAAATAAATAGTGCCAAAAGCTTCCATTCTTTCAAAAAAATTGCATTCATGCACAAGCACTATATGAACATAACTGTTTCATATAATGTGAACAGAAAGCAATTACTAAGGTGCAGTTATTCTTTTGTTCTGTCCACTATACCCTGTGCCTTTAAGATAAATTATGTAGATATGGGTGAAAAAAGTCCCAACTAGTGGCATAGAAGAAATTGTGCTAAAAATGACTGAGAAGATAATGACACTATGACACTACTAAGTTCAAAATATATGCATTACCACTAACGAATGCCTTCAAAGATGCTAACATTGTAAACCATGGCCTGGGAAAGCATGCATAATTACCTTTCTCTTAATCTCATCTACTAATCTATCTATTTCTTCTTTATGCTGGATTTTCAAGTTTTCCTTCAGCTGACTAACTTCATTTGCATGCTCTTGCAAGGACCTCTGTGATGCTAAGTGAGAAAAGAATCAAAGAATGTCAATGATCATTGGATGTGAATGAAGTTTGTATAAATTTATTGATGGAAGTAATAAATATTATTATTATTAAAAAATGCATAACATTTAAGCAGTACCACATAATAGGTGAAATATCACAAAAATTGATTAAAAAACAATTTTATTTTGATTCTATAAAAACAATGGCAGGTGCCATTATAGCACACTATTCATGCTATACTAATATGCCCATGAGCTTATTCAAAGGATCTAATGCATTTATCCGAAAACAGCTACTCTCAGAGTAAATTACCTCCTGCCCACCACCTTCATACCCTATTTGAGGAAAAATCAATTATTATTAGTAGCATCTTCCTTTTCACTATAACACACTTTTTGCATCAGAAATAGAAACCCTTACTTAGCTTTATTCGAAGTGGAACTGTTGGAAGGACTAAAAACTTTATTGATATATTTCTCAAGCAAATGAAATACTTAACAATTGAATGAAATGATCTTGAGATTATTCATATTTTGACCAACTGATACTTCCTTTCAAATAGTACATTTAAAAAAATGTTGTATCCCACTCTTTTCAAGAAATGTAATGCCTACCATTACCAAAACTGAAGGCACTAAATATTTTACATAGCCTAGTCCTTAGTCAATAATTTGGCAGCACTATTATGAAAATAATCCTGGTGATTGCTGGAGAATCAGAGGTAGAATATTTATAAAGTGTAAATACATTAATAATGCCAAGCCATAGAAGAAGATACACCATTTTATACTGCTCTGCAAATTTTGCTCTTTAAGAATTTGAATTATTTTGATCAACTGGTCTGATATGACTGGGTAAAATTGAAACATCTTGACAGAGTTATGACACCCACCAAAAGGATCAAGTGACTTTAAAACATCACAGAGAGGAAAGAAAATATGTACTGTAATTTAATTAATGAAGGGGCTTACAAAAGCAATGCCATGTCACTGTAGGGGGAGCTCATTGTGAAGCATGTGATAAAAAATTACCATAAATAGTGACTATCATTCATGGAAATTGCCATTAATCATAATTTTTTCCTAAAAAATGATAAACACAGAAGGATCTGGTGCTTTCCCAGTGTATGAACTGGATAAAGTCTTCTCAGGATATCCCCTGGGTCAGGAACTCCATAACAGACAACATTTAAAAGAATGACTGGCTCATCATCACCAGCAGTGAATAGTCGAGTGACTATCAGCAGCCTTGCTGACGAGGAACAAGTCGGACCTTTAAATGTCAACAGTTATATAGTTCCTGACACAGTGCAGATCCTGAAAGGACTTCATTCAATAATAAAATATATATACAACCCAATTACCATACATAACAAATGCAAACATTTTTTAACAATACTTCATGCTGATTTAACATAGATCTGCTGAACGGGCAATGTTATGAATATGAATGGAAGAGATTCATGATTGGGATGAGTGGTTATGAGTTACCTCATGAGATGTTGATATCAAAATCAGGTAAGGGTTGATATTAATTAATCAATGTAAGGGTTGATTGACAAGTTGTCTCATGAGGTTCCAAATTCCAGTAAATACAAGTTATTTAGAGTGAGCTTACAAAGGAGAAGTTCTTCATTATACTTCATATCCATTCTTTTAATTTCAGCTTTCAGTTCTTCTACTTCTTCCGAAATATCACTCTGCTGGAGAGCTTGAAGCTCCTGATCGTGGAGTTTATTCAAATCAATCAAATCCTTTTGATGCTGCTCAATGAAATTATCCATCATTTCTTGATGACTTTTGATGAATCTCTCCTGAAATCCAATTAAATAACCACAAAATTGATTTCATCACCATCTGTTAAATTTTACACATAGTCCAATAAAATATAATTCATTTATAGATACAAATGTGCAGGAAAGAGCATAATTAAATTGTGATAGATACTATTGTGAAAATATAATGCTCAACTCGAGTGGTACTGTTCAAAAAGTAGTAATGCTGATATGTTTGCAAATTGATATGACTATAAATTTTCTTTTACCAAGAAATGCTAATTTTTTTAAGTTGCTAAATCTAATAAAATTTATTTTCAAATATAAAAGTAATTGGAGTTACAATATCATATCACAGTAATTAATCCGAAGGTCAGTTTGGCAGGTGAGGGTAGCAGCTGAATTTCACTGCCGACTTGATTGAATTTCGCTACATGCATGACGGTTTCGTGCATCAATAATTATCTTCATTCATCCACTCTTATCTAGTCCATTCTCAGTCAGGAGCCAATGCATTCAATGCATAACCATATTATCTTTAATTATATCTTTTAATTTACGGCCATTATACAAACTTGTATTGTGCAAAACCTTATTTATAAGATTATTAAACCTTATTTATAAGGTATCAAAAACATAAGAATACCTGACAACTACCTGAAGTATTCAGGCATGTAATAAATATATGTACATTTAATAAAATCAAAATTATTTATGAATCCATATTTTAAAAGAAAACAATATGATGATTTCTTGATTAGACTGCTCTGGGTTCATATGAAAGTTGTAGTTCGTTACCCACCAGTAGTGGATGGAGAGACAGAAATTGTAAAAGAAGAATTCTGGGTGAAATTTGTAGAAGTTTTGAATGAGTGTGACCCTAGTGAAGGAATAATAGTATAGTAAAACCCCTATCTTACATGTCTCCATAAAACAAGAACCTCTAGTTATGAATTATGACTCTATCCAGATCCAGAAGCATATGAAATTCATTTTAAAAACCTCCGTAGAATGATCATCCCTAACTATACAACTCTCTTTAAGCAAACTTTGACCCTGGTCCTATATTTCCCACCACTGCAAAAGGTAATTGTGATAAAAAAACCATAAATAACTGCTTCCTCAGAATAATTTCAACAGAAGACAGCATTGTGAACACATCATTCAATACTTCAAAATATTATTTTGTCTTCATCATAAAAATTTACAAAATAATAATTCACATTTTACAGGACTTGATGTGATTGATACAGGCCTGCATGGAATTTTTGAACCAACAAAACATCTAAGTAACAAATTCAAATACTGTTCACTGTTATTATTTATTAGTGCTTTGTTTATGGGAACCTTTTGATGAATCTTTAAAACTGTCCCCAAAGAAAATAACAAACTGACTTTCTACTTTGCCACCTCATCATTTCTCATTTGAACAGCATGGAAACACCATCAACATCAGTCACTAGTTTGCCAACTTACTTTTTTAATAAGAATATTTTCATAAGTGCATCTGCTACTGCCATATGCAATCAAAACCTACAATATGTTTGCAACCCAGACATAGATTTATGTCACGCTTTGCAAGTTCACTGGCAGATGAAGAACCAGACAAAGGAAACATTACGCTGTGATTTATTTCACTACTACAATGAAGATGGATAAGATTCAAAATCCCCCCTATTGTACACATACACTTAGCACCCCAGCTAGGAACTATGAAACAATAAAGGAACATCCTAATTTCTCTTCCCCTCTTTGGCAGCTCTAATCCTGCCCACCCAGTTCTCCCAGGAATTTTGGAGGAAGGGTTGCATCTATTATCCAGATGCATCACACAACCTTGTGAACATTAAATATTTGTTGCTTGGAAAAAATATATTGACAGATTGTGAGAAAATCAGACTTATGCTCTCTTTGTAACTGACCATGAAGCAGACTTATGCTCATTGACTAACCACGAGACATTTCCCTTCAACCATAACAAGAGAAACAACTTTGACGAAACTACCAGTGAGGAGGTGTAAAAGCAGGAGTGGTAAAAGACAAGATAAGCTATACTTGTGTGAGGAATGTGATGCAGCGCTTTGTTTCCCTATGTTTTAAGATGTACCACAGACAACTGATTGATTGATGTAAGCAAATTACTCCTATAGTGTAAAATAAACCTGTTTGAACAACATAAAAAAAATAGAAAAAAGATTTTTAACTTCACCAATGCATGTCTAATACCCGGATTTGAAAGGATGGGAAATATTTTTTGTAAATTTCATATAACAATCTCTGAGAGTTATTAGCTAAATGTGAATGCATGAAATTTTGAGTAAGAAACAAGTTCGAGAGGCGGTTCCTAATAAAATAAAAGTCATAATATAATTGCTTCATTGATATTTTTAGGAAATGTACTCGTTATAACACAATAAAAAAGTTTCACTGAAAGGAAAAGATAGATAATAAAGGCATTTTGTTTTAAGTTATGCTGACTGTGACACTCTGAAAAATAGAGAGGGTTAACGAAAGTGGGGTAGTATGGGTGGCTAGAAAAATGAGCGGAACAGTCAGCACCTGGCAGGTGACTTAACTCAGGGGATCTCAGCACATAAGTAAGCTGGAGCAAAAGGGTTGAACTTAATTTTAAATGTACATTGCCATATATTTAAGGAATTTCATCGCATTGGGTAACCAATTTTATCAATTAATTCTCTCATTTTTTTTGCATTATTTACTATTGCAAGGGTTGCACTTTTAAATGTTACACATGTGATTGATATAATGATAAATCAGGGTAAATTTTAGCTTAAAAATTTATATGTCACAAGCAAAATATATGGGAATCAGGAATAACTTCACACTCTTACCTTAGAGAAATATAGACTTTCACCCTACTAGAATACATTTTCTGAATGTTTTATATTGAGAAATTGAGTTACATTATTACCACACAAATACCCACACCACTGGTAGTTTCTATATATTACCAAAAAATAGAAAATGTGTATCACATTTTATACTAAAGTTAAAGCATGGGATATTATTAATGTGTGTTGTCATTTGCAAATACTCAGCCTTATTGTTTGAGTGAGAGGACCACATACAAAGGCTAAGTTGTTTGACTCAATTTGTTTTTTTTAATAAATAAGAGGTATTGACTTAAGGATTCCATGAAGTGTTACTTTGCATAAAGATAATTCCTTTATAAGTACATAAAATCTTTGAAGTTTTACTGGATTAAGATGCATGAATGGCTGGATTGGTGTTAAAAGGGATGCCCAATAAAACGTCGTACTCATGGTAAAGTGGTAAATTTAGTGATACCAGAGTAAACAATAATCATGAAAGGTTGTTGAGTATTTGCATGAAAATAGCATTATTTTCCTTGAACATGTGATTTAACATATAGATGCACATTTGAATACACCTCAAATTACACTCAACCCCCATGCCCTCAACCCTCGTGGTTGATACATCCAGACACCTTCCACTGAAAATGCAGACAGCAAATGCCACAAGCTAGCCTTTTAAAGCTTAGATAGTTGCAAACAGATTACCCTACAAGGCTAATACCTTCCTTATTCTTATAAAAGCTCTTCTTTGAACTTCCGTCATCATCAGTAATTTTTATATTTTTCCATCATGTCTATGAGAATTTACCTGGTAATATTAATGATGTTTATGGATATAATTTTCTCAATATCTTCCTGCTGTCTTATAGAGAGTAGCAAAGTGGGACAAATATTGACATTGTGTGTAAATTGACCTGCACTTTTTGCATGTTAGTACCTGGATGAAGGGTTTCTTATAAGTGCATAATATTTTCCACCAATCTATAATGAAGGAAAACCATGCAAGAATATTTTAAAAAGTGAATGTAAGAAGTGGCTAACCTGCTCATCTTCACTGAATTTCTTGATTGCACTGGTAAATTCTTCAAGGTGAAGGGAGTATGCCTTGGCTTCAGAAGCAATCTGCTCCCTTAATTCTTCTTCATGTTTTGATTCTAATTCTTTGATTACTTCAGCTAATCTCTTTTCATTCTCTTGTTCAAACTGAAGGCGCAATTCCTCACGAATTCTGGCCTCCAACTCAACCTGAAATAAATTATTTTGGAAAATTTAATTCAACTTCAGGGAGATACCAAAGTTTTGTGATTCCACAATTTAAATATTATGGTGACATTAAATTTTCCCATCACATTAGAAATTAATTTATTTACAATGACTTAAAACACTGACTTTCAAAACTGAGTCTAAGATTGAAAAAACACTGTACACTTAATATGAATAAATGAATGAAAAATGATTGATTACTTGTGTTACCATTTGTAAATAATAGTAGCTGACTACTATAAGTTATTGTGTATTTAATTGTGTTCCATGGGACCATATTATCCAATGGGCAAATGAACTATTTAATTTCAAACAATCCCCTCTCCCACTACGGTTAGAATTCTCATTTGCTTTTCTTTCTGCCCACTTCTCCACACCCAAATCTCAAAAGCCTCCAGTCTCTGATAGTCATATGGCCTCAAAAACAAATTCCCATGCCCTAAAAAAACTATGTTCCACACCAAAGTTCTAATCTTTTCTTTACATTTATACTTACAATCCTGGTCATAACCTCCCTCCTCTTAGTAAAAGCTTCTTTATAGAATGCAATAGTCCATCTAATTTCTTTATCACTTTGCCCATCTTTATTAAAAGCACTTCCTATAGAGACATTCTTTTTACCTACTCCAGTTTATGTCCCTCAACTTTTATCTTCATCTTCTGATTTCTTGAGAACCTCATTACTTTAATTTTTCATGAATTCTAATACTCTAAGGTTTTGTTAAGTACTCAGGAATGATTCCAATTCCATTGGCTGATTTACCTGATTACTCACCATATTATGATTTACCCGCCTTTCATCAGAAGACATTTCTTGGCCAACCATTAACTGCATGTCCATGCTCACTCTCTCATATTCCTCAAGGTTCCTGGAGAAGAAACCAAATGAAAACTTTCTCAGAGTGACCATAAATCAGAGATTTGAGGTGCAAAGTAGATTTTACTGGTTGATGATTAGAGGCAGGCAATGATCAATTCAGTGCCATTGCTGGTGATATAAGAATCACCTACTCTCTGTGAAATTACAAGGTGCTACCCAAAGTTGTCAAGAATTTGTATATTCCACCCAAACCAGAAGCAGTATGAAATTCTGATGCTAGATGCCACTTGGTACTTTCAGCTGCCAGCATCTTTGTGAGTGCACATTTTTTCCAAATTTTTGTTTCCGTTACACCGTGCCTGCAAATTTTGAAATGCCTTCCACTCTGAAGATTGCTACATTGTTCCAGGGTCATAACCGAGTACACTCATGATTCATCGGCAGCTATGACTCCGGACAGGAAGTTTGGGCCATCTCAAACTGTTGCTGGCAGCTCAGTGCACACCACAACCCGATGGTCTCGGGACAGACCACGTTGCAATTCACCTCATGTCCAGTTCATCCGCTAGAATCCGTTGACATGTCTATTTATGATTTTTTTTAAGATTATTTATTCTATCTATGATACATATGATCCAACCCTATAACAAACGTCATGGGTTGTCTGCCTTTGGTCCTCGAGGATTCCTTCACACACCTTCACGATTATTTCTGGGGTTGTGCATGATGACCCAAATGTTTGTCATCCTGCACAGACTCCCGGCCATCTGCAAATGCTTTTAACCACTCAATTGTCCTTTCTTGGCTTCTTCAGATTGCTCACCAAAAGCCTCTAGCATTCGGTGGGTTTCAACACCAGTTTTATTCAGCTTGAAATAAAACTAAATTCAGATCCTTAGCTCCTTCACATCAGCCATTTTGCAGAATTCGCAGACAGAGAAGAACATGGTATAACGAAAACAACCAAAACTAAGAGACGCGTGGACTCACAAGTATGCTGCTGGGCACACTGGCTGATGAAATACACACTAACAGAGCTGCAGAAGTTCATACTGCTACTGCTTTGGATGGAATATTCAAATTCTTGACAATTTTGGGCTGCATCTTGTATTGTTGACCAGTGAGTAAACTATAACTACCTACTCTAATGATAACTCTATAAAGTTCTCTTTTTTAATGCATGTACATGCCAGGAAAATCAACATTTTTCCAAAATTGGTTAATTTTATAATATGGTTTCAATAGTGATGCATCAATATGTTTCTGCATAGAAAAAAGTTATGAGGGTAAAAAAATATTTTTAATATGAATCTTTTAAATGATTTTTCCTGCATATTACAAATTTCTTCAATTTATTTGTGATTAAGATGCATAAAAGCTGGAAATCTGATCATCATTGTAATACCTTGAGGGATCAGCATCCTCTGGGTTAATGTAGAAATGGTCAGACTCTAATTCTTCTTCAGAACCCACAATGCTAGTATTACTGGACCCATCACTACAGCCAGTGTGAGAGCATTTCTTGCTCCTTTGAGTTAACACATCCTCTGAATATCTAAACAATGATAAAAAACTTAATCTCACTGTGTATAAATACAAGGCACTAGTGGATGCCACAAAAAATTATAAAATCCAGATACAAGCAATATACCCAAAAATTTGTTGAAAGAAAACGTGTAAATAATGGCATTCATCAAAACCACACATTATGAATAAATAATGACTTTCTCTTACAACAGTTTATTTGTTTAGTTAATAACTAAACCCACTTCTGATAATTAAACTGGTGACTTTTTTTAATTTTGAAAAAATTATGATCAACAATCATAAGCATTTTTAATGTTCTGTATTATACAATAAGTAATCTGAAGAGTTGAGCATCTTGCTCTATGAAAAACTACATAAAGATTTATTTTCATTATAACTGGTAGAAAAAGTAGTCAAGGATTAATGGCAAATAAAATTCACAATTTCACCATTCACAAAAGCTTAAATTGGGATGGAAAATGGCATCAAATTTTGTTGAATAGAATATCTTTTACAGCAGTAAGAAATATTTTCTCCATAAATGTGCAATAATATAAAGACCACATATATAACAATATGACAATGAGTGATGCTAGTAAGGCAGACCTATGTTTTATTTTACTTGGAGTGCATTCCGATTCTAACAGGGTGGCCACTCAGTCAGGAAATGGGAAAAAGTTGGGAATCTCTCAATTATTTTAAATTCAGGGAAAGTTTGAGAAAAGGGAAAAATAAAAGACACAGGAATATGATACGTGAATCAGGCATTTCTGATGAGGATGATGCTCCGTTGTGAGATCAGTTGTTTTGTTGCTATTGAAATGAGCAGGCACGAGGGATGACTTAATAGAAGTATCTAATCAGATTTCAAGCAATCGGGAGAAATATGGTATGCTTGTGAGAAATACTGGGAAAATATCAGGTAGAGGAATCTAGAAAATGAGTGGCCACTCTCTTCGAGTGCATTGGACTGCCAGCAAATCAGAGCATCGTTCCATTTCTGCAACATTGATCCACTTACAGTGCCCATTGGCAGCTTTGGCTGGAGGGCTTCATGTGGCAAATGCGAGGCTCACTCCATGGATGCAACATGATAGCTTACAAGTATGGTTACCAAAAAATCAAGACATTAACTAAGTGTTACTTTTACTGGACTTGTGTTCAACAAACCCAGGAATGCACTCTTTCTGTAGAAACTGCATTTAAATTAATAGAAACAAAGAAGAGAAAATTCATGCAAAAATTTATAAAAACTTGAGATTTTGCAAAATACTTGGTAAAAACTATTAAATCATGTATTTTTAATCATATGAGAAAAGTCCCAGACATTGCAAATACACTGATATTTTGTGTATTTTCACATGTTGCAAAACATTAGTACCCTTAATAATATTAAATAATGTAATAGAAATTTAAGAGCTTAAAAAACCCAGTGACTTATGGAATAAATTAAGAATACAACATTAATATGAATTCACCAAGTCTGAATATAAGGTCTTAAAACTGAAAGGATGCATGCAAAGTGTTTCAGAATGTATGTTAACCCTTCTAGGGGCAGGTAAGGACTGCAAAGACACACTTTTTAATAACCAACAAAATGGTCACTGCTGTGTAATTTAGCATGCCATAGTTTTAAAAATTATCACAAGGTCACCTACAGGTATGCAGCAAATGATGTTACTGATAGGGCCATTTCCATTCTCTGGAGGAGAGAATCACCAGGAGAGAGCTGTGAATGGCTTGTAATGTGGATTTGGTTCCATTCCATGGAAAATATACCATTAGTAGCAGTAAGTCCACAGAGAACCCTGCTGTGAATGTGAACCTTGTCTCATTTGCTTACATGCAGGTATCTTCCTGATTGCTTCCAATGCCTCAGGCATCACAGCAACATATGAGTAACAAGCCATAACTTCTTACAAAATACTTATCTTTTGCACTATAAATTAATCCTTAAGTTTCAAAACTAAGCTATGAAACATCCTGCATAAGTTTAAGGAGTAAAACTAAGGATATATCTTTCATGATAAGGAAAGCAGCATCACAACACCTTCAATAAGGAATCAAAAATCACATTAATAAACCCGTAGGTCAGTTTATCAGGTGAGGGAAGAGCTATGCCCAACGGCAAGTGAAATGCACACATCAGGGTAATAAGGGGGCCAATTACTTCTCTCCCTATGCCACCTATGATTTCCCAGGACAACCTGGTCCCCAAAAAATGGTGGGCAGCTTGGGTGAAGCTGAGGGGGGACAGAGGCATCACCCGGAATCGAACCTGTGCCCTCTGGTTAGTAGCTCAGCATTCTGCCTACTGGACTAGCACACCCCATATTGAGGGGTAATAGAAGGGTTAATATTTTTTTCCAAAACATGCGGCTAAAACTAGAGTGCATTTTATAATGTGAAAAATATGGTAATTTGTTTCTTGGCACTTTTATGCCAACTGTAGCCCTTAACAGTTGTTAAATTTAAATTAGTGATAATGACTCCACCCCTTCATTCAGGAATATCGGCCATTAAAAAAAATTAAAGCTAAAATGAATTGCCATTACATAAAAACTACATATATTTTCACAGCAGCATTTTATGGTTTTATCTTTTTTGTAGTAAGAAAGAGAATTATAATGAAAGAACTTCACCTGAGAACATTCAAGGCAAGCTAAAAAATTCATAGAAATTTTACAAACATGCAAAACACATGCACAATTTTAAGGCTGTAGTAGAAATTTTGAAATCATTCTCTTATTATTAAGTAGATTAATAAAATATCCAAAGGATGTCTATATATCTGTCATACCCTGGGAATTGGCCTACACATTGGAAAATTTAAATAATGTTCAAAGCTTAAAATTAACTGACTAACCTCTTTTCTACTTCGGCACACTTCTTTTCAAAGTATAACCTAAGACTTTCCATCTCCTTTGCATGCTTATCTTCTAGTTCCTTCTTCAGGGTTTTAATGTCATTAATCCAGGTTTCTTCTCCTGCACCCATAAGTGAACTTATATTCTGGTTCAGAGAGTAAGATTCTGTCCTAAATAACAGCATTAAATGGTGTAATAACTTCAGACAACTTGCAGGTGAATATTAAAACCTTTTAACTTTAATGAAATACAATAAACCCCTGATATCAAATTACAGTAATCACCCCGAAGGTCAGTTTGGTAAGTGAGGGTAGAGCTCACCCAATACTAAGCCCAACAGTGTGTGAAAATCACATATCATTACACACATTGTAGGGTGGCCAGTTCCTCTCCCTGTTATCTCCCAAGATGACCTGGTACCTGAGAGATCACACAGAATGGGTGAAGCTGAGGGTGCCCAGAGGCATCACCCAGAATGAAACCCAGGCCCTCCAGTCAGTATCTTAATGCTAGTAGCACCCCTGATATAAGTTTTCAATTTGATACAATTAAAATTAATGGACAATTATTTACAGTAAACCAATGACAAATAATAATCATAACTCTAATTCCAGAAAATACAAATTGACACATAATTCCCCAGAATGCCAATGGCCAATGAGGACAGTTATGGGACTGAGAGCAATGCAGCAGGACTTATGATTCCTTTTGCTTTCCTATTCCCTTTAACTACTTAGTAATCAGAAATAGATGTCTACTGCTTCTGAATACCCAAACTCATGGCTATTGGTTCACTTGCAAAAGCATAGTACCAATGAAATGTGGAAGGGCCACAAAAGGAATACGATTTTAACATTCATCACTTTAGCTGGAATGAGGCATTTTTAAATTGTCTGTAACTAGGCAAGAAAATTCCACCCGGCAATGGATATGGCACAAAAATTGGTATGATTTGGGCACACTTGAGTATTATTCAATCCAAGATTTCATTCCAATAGACAAAGTTAGCTATTTTTTTCCCAACTGCCCCCAGTAATAAGGAATTTTTTTAAATTTGCAAACCACTACATATATAGCTCCTGTGCACTGTTTGTCTGTGTGCATCCTGGGTTAAGTCTCACAAAGTAAATCTTCACTTGTCATGCATTTGTTATGTTAATTTACGTTGCTGAGTTTTACAGTTTCTTTTTCAAAATAGCCACATGATGGAATGAACATATCAACCTATTAACCTTTAGAAGGGAGTGATATTGAATGCACAAGGTATGTCATCTCTTTCTACAAAATAGTCAAATGACATTGATAAGTGGAATGTGAGATGCTAGAGGAGAGATGATGAGACATTGCTTACTTTCCTGCTGAAGCATTTGGGTGCTCTGGCAGCTAAGGTCAAGTTGTGACACAAACACAATGGATTAAAAACCATTTCATTACAACATAATACCATGCCTAAAGCAGGATTCAAATCCAAGACTTATGGTTTAGGCTACAAGTGCATTATATACTGAACGAAGCAGGTTGGCTTGCTTATTCAAGTAGAAAGAGAAATTTTGGACAGCCCAAGGAAGAAGTCATCATGGGTAGAGCTGTGAGATGACTCAAAATTTTGTAATCAAGGAAAGAAGAGTTTGCTGGTGTCAAAATCATTTAAACAGCAGCTCATACAACTGAATTGGATATAATACGATGAAGAAATTTGACTGAAAATATAGCTGTAAGCAGGTATAATTTTTAATGAAATTTTATAACAGGAATGGTTGTACTAATGCACTCATTCATGATTCATTTCTTTCTGTGACCCTCTGATACCACCTTGTTTTTCCCCGCCTATCCCTCCAATTCCTCACCAAAGTTGGAGCTCACCCAGTTCTAAGCCCAACAGCATGTGAAATTCACCTATAAGGGTAGGGGGGCCGGTTTCTTTCCCTGTACTGCCTGTGATTTCCCAGGATGACCTGGTATCCGAAAAANNNCCCAGGATGACCTGGTATCCGAAAAATGGTTCACAGCTTGGGTGAAGCTGCGAGTACCCAGAGGCATCACCCAGAATCAAGCCTGAGCCCTCCAGTTAGTAGCTTAGTGCTCTATCCATGGGACTACTGTGCTTCTTACTCTAGGATAAACAATGTGTTTCGAATCACTACCAAATTGTCATTCACATTCATCTTTATTGGTGGCCCGGAAAAGAACCATCTGATGAAATTACATCAGCTAGATGTACATGGTATGCAATGCAGCTGTAGGTGGTTGTCTCACATTACTCCTTCAAACATGGCAGCTGAGTATATATGATATTTATGAGAGCTAACTAAGGGAAACTGATTTTCACTTTTGGATTATAGGCCCCTGTAACAAAGTATAGTCAACAAAATTGTGTGAACAAGTGAAAACTACATTTTTGAAGTGCAACACTATTTTCATACGTAGCAAAAGATAAAAGAATGTGTTAAAAATATGCAAGTGAGTAAATGGCAAAACCTGCGAGAGATTTCATAATTTTCATGCAGCTCACTAAAAAAAATAAGAAATATTTCTGGCCACTTCTGTACCAATACATCTTTATGTTAAACAATTTTGAATCCATTTACATTACAGTAGGAACTGCTGATTACATAACAATTTTGTAATAAGCAAAAACTTGATTCACACATCAGGGCAGGGGCCTCAGTTGCTCTCCCCATGCCACCTGTGGTTTCCCATAGGGTGACCTGGTACCAATCACAGGGATTGGGTGAAAAGGGTGAGGGTGGCAAGAGGCATCACCGCGAATCGAATTCCTGCCCTCCGGTCAGCAGCCCAGCGCTCTAACCACTGGACGACCACGTCCCCTAATTTCATAACACACTAATGTTAATCAAAATCTTTAATAGAAAAAGAATTTTTTCCATACTTGTTTTCCATTGGCTTGGCATTAACTTCTGCTGGTATAATGCTCGATGTGTATTTTGAATAGATATCCTGAAGTTTTATTTTAAACTGAGTTTGCTCTGACTGCAGTCTTTCCATTAGCTCTTTCAAGAATTCCAATTGCCACTGAGTTGTTTCCTTATATAAACCTGAGAAAAAAATAGCAGTAGTCATGACAGGAATAAAATAAATGAAGAAAACACTCTTCATGAAGGACAACAAATTTACTACAATGAATTACCCAAGTTCTCCAAAACACCCTTCTAGTAAAAAAAATGGGTTAAAATATTGAACTACCAACGATTTTGAGGGTAAACGAGCATTCAAGGTGGCAGCACAAATGAATTCTGAATTCCTTATATTTTTCTGGTACTGTAGATCATTGTTGCCTTCTTTTCTTCTGAAACCTTATCCCTTCCTAAAAACTATTTACTTCTGAAAAAGCCAGCAGAGAGATCTGGAAGCTTACAAGGGATTGAAATGAAGGCCGTAACTTAGTTTAGATGATCAAGAAATTGCATTTCTAAGGCAAAATGGTATCTTGAAATTTTTTAACATCCAATGCTTTTGCAATTGCAACTTCAATTGAAACTTTTAGTCAACTAGCTATAAAAAAAATTCTGACCATAATAGCCTTAATGAGTTTTTAAAAGGACGAGAGAATTGATGACGAGTACCTTATGAGGGGTTGTAAATAAAAAACTTGTGAAGACATTAATATGGAGCGTAGTTTGGTGTCTTGGAAACTTGGTCATTGAGGTAAGATAACAAGCATAGCTTGGAGGCTTTTCAAATGTGGGGTAGAAAGCATAGAGAATTGAAGAATGAGATATTGTAGTGTATGTAGTTGATATGTCAGCTTTGTGTCAGTTATGCAGTGATGGTTTCCATTAGAAATCTACCCCAACCAGTAGATTATCATTAAAACAATGAAGGGGGCTGGATCAATTATTGACTGAAATGATACTCTTTGAACCACACTTCCCAACTGCCACATACTTCTTGTTGATGACTCATGTTGCATATATCAGGGATGCTACGTACCTAAACTATGAAATTCCATAACTTTTCCAGGTTTTCAAGGCCAAAATTGTTATTTTTCAAGTGAAAAACTTTTTTTTGATAAACTTAATAGCTAATGAAGGTGCGAAAGCCAGTACAATAGGGAAGAAAGCATGAATTCCAAAAACTGATAAGAATTTGAATGACAGAGCAAGTGAACATAAGAAACACAGGAGAGTTAACTAGTATTTTATTAAAAATTATAAAATATATGAACCTTAGCTGGTTACAACAGCCAGCCAGAAATTGAGGAAACCAGGTTCAAATATAGGTGAAAGCAAATGATTTATTTCAATGTGAAATTCTTGAATTTCAAACATTTTAGTTCAGTTATGTATTAATATATTCCCTGGGTTACAAGTTCAATTCAATTTCCTCAAGTCTTTAGTTGCCCATTGTCTTAAGGGCTGTCAACAAATGACATGACCCTGATTTTTTGAAAATTTTGACTCTCTCCAATGTTGATATGCATTGCCTTTCAACCCCCCTATCCCACTGAGTGACATCATTTTTTCAAACAACGCCCATTCTCAAGGGAAATTTGGTTCTTAAATGTTGAATTGAATAAAAATTAGATATCAACTTTCATTATCTATTCTGCTTTATTGCTACTTCAACAAAATAATATCAGGAGCCAGGCAAATGGCAGAGAAAGTGCACATCAACCCCTGGCAGCATTTAGTGGCATCTCTGTTCTGCCACTACTACTTCTTTTCTTGCACATTCATTTGGTTTTTTTGATTTGAGATAAATTTTTTTGAAACAGGATTCTTATTGTTATTATAGTTAAATTCTCATTCTTAGTAAAAAAAAACAGGGGGATAAAATGGGGCATAATTCTACATACCTATTTATAAATAATGGCACATTCAAGCAAGATAATCAACGCCCACAATTTAGACCCATGACAAGAGAATTTGTGGAATGGAACTTCTCATATTTTTAGCAACAACCATAACAAACCATAATTTCTTTTGGTAGAGAAAGAAAAATTTCAGGCTCCCTATTCATTTTCTATGACTTTTCCACATTTTCCAAACCCAGCTTCATTTTCTGGGTTTTCAAGGTTGTGGCAACCATGATATGTATGTGTGCAACTTACACAGTCTGACAGAACTATGAAAACAAAAAAAAATTTCTAGTATTGCAGAACAAAGTGGACATTTTTCATGTCCACTTACATTTGAAGAGGATGACACATTTCAATTAATTAACAAAATTAAAATGCATGCATATTATAAGAATTATCATAATGAATTATGCAGTATAATGACAGACTAATATTTTTTTTATGTAATCAGGCCAAACTGGGAAAGAAAAGAATGAATTAACCTGCCGGAAAAGTAAATTGCCATGAGAGACCATCGACGTGAGTCAAAAAGAACTATCTTTCAGCTATACAAACACTAACCATCTACATTATTGTGAAGTGACTGTCAGCAGTCAGTCAGAATGGTAATCACCATTATACCAGAGTAAAGTTCTGGTGTGGTAAGGGTGCACATAAAGATGTGGACTACGCATTAGTTTGGCAACATATCTCTCATTTTAGGAGAGATTACTTTCCAAATTTGTTAACTTCTGATTACACCATCTGCAATGAAGTTTTCCTTTTCATCTGCCTGTTCATGCATTAATTTCCCATTACTGATGGTACAAATATATTCACTCACCCGATTAAAATGTAATGAGGGGTATGATATTGACATAAAAATGCTTTATCCTCGAGACTTGTTGTAATATTTTCTAGTACTTTCTAATGTCATTTTCCCTAAGTGGATACCTACTTAATTGGTTTTTTCAAAGAATAGTACCTAAGGATAGCAAATATGAGCTTTAGAGTTGTCAATGTTCCTCCCCTCACAATAATGATGAAGCTATAAAATCCTTCTGAAAGGGATCAAATATTTTATTGGCCAACAAAAAGAAAATTCTGTGCTACAATTACCAATGGAAGGTTATAATTAAATATTCTCATTTTGGATAAACTTATTTCCAAACTTTCTACTATCTTATTTCATCATCAGGTGGGGGTGTTTCCTAGCTAAGCACCAACACCAATGTCTAGTTTTCAGACCGTTCAGTACCCGTCCAACTTTATATGAAGGAAGCATGACTAAAAAAGGCTCATTATTGTAAACTAAACAACTACTTTAAAATAAAAACTATAATTAAACTTTCAACTGCAGTATCAATGTCAACACATCACTTTCAAGATAGTGGAAAATTAGGTTAAATTTAATAATATTCTTTAAACAAGGTAATATTTTATGAAATAGTCATTTCCGGTTCATGCTAAAACTATTACTTAATATTCATTATATTACTTAATTACATTTTCATTGAGATTGATTCGACCCTTTAAGAGTTCTTTAATTTTCCCCAGCTATCCCTGATTTACAGGTTCTGTTGCCATGGTGCAAAGGTATGCTACATTTCCCACAATGTTAAAAATCATGGAATAAAAAAATAATTAATAAGTTTTAATTTAAAAAAGGTTTTTTAATGTAAAAAATTCAAGTGAAGACTGCCATAGCAAATGTAAAAGTCAAAAACCTTTCTTTTCATTTTAGAATCTTTCCACCATGGCCAAGTGATTACTTTACCTTACAGTGGAAATGTAACCAAGTTACAGAAATACAGTGGCAAAATTAAGTGGCATGTTCACAGTTTTAGTTTGGGAAAATGGGTTCTAACACTTTGAGAAACAGTTATGTTAAAAAATTAGGAATCTAAGAGGCCACCACGTTTTAAAATTCACAATTAGCAAAAACAGTGCTCCTCAATTATTTTTGCCAAACATACCAAATTTTGAATCTCCATCATATTTATTTGACTACACTCTTTTCAAGCAGCCTCTCCTCAAAGAAGAATGATTGGATATATGAGAACTTTTTGAGTCCAATGAAACCCCAGCTTTTACTCATAATCGAGTTTTGAAATAGAGTGACTTTTTCTGGGCCCAAGATTCAAGAGCTAGTACAAAGCAGTTAAACAGTAAAATTTAAAACTCCAGTTAAAAATTTAATGGTTATGAAACTAATTGAAATAGGTAAATTGGTTTTCATTGCCTCAAAAATATTTTTAGTTATTCAATTGATTATTACTAAGGTCATCCAGAAAGTTCTGCCCACTTCGATATAAAATATATGCAAATCATCTTGAGGGATGATATCAACCAAGGGAAAACCTTTACGGTCCCAGAACGAGGTAGCCATGACCTTCTGTGTTGTAAGAAATTGTATGTGGCTTTGCGGGAACCCCTTGTGATGCCACTCAAGGGACTGGCATTTGCGCTCAGGAGTGACAGAGTGGACCCAAGTTTCATCTTCTGCCACAATGTGACCCAGAAATGAATCGCCTTCCAGTTCATAACTTGTCAAAAACAGTACAGGTGACAATGGGTGTAAACTTAGTGTGACAAAGTGGTTGCAGAATCTGGTGGAAGAGGACTATCAAGAAGGAATAAAAAAAATGGCCATAAGCTCAGACAAATGTTTGATCATCCATGGAGGTGATTATTTGGAAAAGTGAGTAAATATACAAGTGTCACAAAAAAATAAAATATGTTACTTCAAGATGATTCGCATAGTTTTAATATCAAAACGGGGGGTTGAACTTTCTGGATGGTACTCGTATGTTTGCATGCATATTATGAAGATAATTGACTTTTGAGTAAAATCAGCAGCAATAATTATGGCTGCTTATTGAACAATTGAAATTATTGAGCATTCAGTCATTTTAGTCTCACTACTACAAAATAGTCAGTACCATCAGATTTTATGATTAGCAAGGCATGTAAGTTGACCAATTTCTGTTGAGGTTGGCTGCAGCCTAGGCCCTCTGTCCCACTGCACACTTCATCACTCTCAACAGTCATCAGCTGCACTTCTGGATCATTTGCCTTGGCAGCATTGGCTTGTTCCTCCAATTTTTTCAGCCATCCTTCACCAAGTGCCTGGAGGAAAAACAGGAAAACTTCATACCACTGAGTGCAAGTACATCATAAAATATGAGTCAAAACATGAAGCTCATTGTGCAGCATATATAGTTGACCATGGTGACCATTGGGAAATTATCCAGCCATGTACTTTCAATAGAAAAAAAAATTGGTTCAAATTACATTTCAACATCTGTAGCATATTTAACTATGGAGCAAACAATTTACATAAAATTTTCTTAAAACCTTGAAGCAACACATACTTACCTTCATTGCAACCTGGAACTCATCCATTATTTTTTTCTTGAGATCATCTAACACAGATAAATTTGCCACAGATGCCTGTACTGCTATTTCATAGCATCTGGACATCAAGCCTTTCAAATCTGATTCCACAGCTCTAATAATTTCATTAGCATTTTCTTTAGAACTTTTAGTCATCTCCTGCAATACAGGGAACAAAATAAACAAAAGTTAGTACATGATGTGGAATGAGCAATACATAAACAAGAAAATACACTGTTAGTGTACCTTAGCACATGAAAAAAAAGTACCAAAGTAAATTATATAAATCCAAAATTAAATCAACCTAGGTTGTAATTAGATGTCCTGAATTTTGCATCATAATTAGATTAAGGTTTAAAGAAGAAGTTTTATTATATTTCCTATGCCAAGTATAATGTTAATACAAATTATCTACCTGTCTGATACTCAATTCCTCTAAAAGTTTTTGGTGCTCTAGTGTAGACTTCATAGCTTCCATCTCTTGCTTATGGACTGCCTTTAATAAATAAATTTCTTGACTAATTTTCATATCATAACTTTCCTGAAATTAGATAAAGAGAATTATTTTGAGAATAAATTTCATGAAGAAAATAGGCTTATCACCGGAATATTTTCTTTGAAGCAATTTTATCAGCTAATCAATTAAACCCTAAATGAGAGAATCATATTTAACCTCCTAATTTATAAAAAAATCATGCCACACAATGATATATTATGCATGGATACTTCATGCAAGATGAGACAATTGTCAAGCAGCAGGAAAACCTGGAATAATTATAATGACAGCTTAGGCCGGTGAAGGAACAATCTTCAGCACATTCACTGGATTATACTTCGTTATTAAAATTATTCAGTTTATTGTAGTAGTAGATATTAGGGGACGTGACTGACAGCTGAGGTCATTTGTGCCATTAGGGTCAGGTGGGTAATATAGTAGAGGTACGATTGCCAGGGAATGGAAGAAGAAAGGTGGAGAGAAACCCGGCGATGGCATTAGTCAAAATGAAATTTGCCAAGGAGTCAACTGTTTAACGTCCCATCCAAGGGAAGGAGTAGAACTTGAAGTGCTCTCCACATTGCATTCAAGTAAGGATTGGGTCACCACTGAAAAAAACCTGTCCACCACCGGGATTCAAACCCAAGCCCTCTTGTGTGGGAAGCCCATACACTAGCATTTTAGCCATGTGGCAACATTTCATCAATTCTATGAAAATACTAAAATAAGTACAATTATTTTTTAGTCTCATTCCACAATGACAACCAGTAGAACGGTTACATTATTACTCTAATGATCTTGATCAAGAGTAATACATGAACTTTGCAGTTGTGCATTAGCTGCCTACAACTGAGAAAGGTAAAACTATTAATTAAAGCACTTACTTTATATATTTTTGTTGCTAAAGATATCTGCTCAGCAGAAATTCTTTGAAAGATTTGTTTCATGGCTTCTCTATGCTTTTCATCTACCTCAAGCCATACAGCTTCCAGCTCTTCTTTGTAGCAGTCCTATAAGTGTTCAATATTTTCATTTGTGAAGCACACATTGAAACATGTAGACATATAACATGGAAATGGCATATGGTACCACTAGATAGAGAAATTATTAAGTACAAATAAGACTATAATTGAAGGATATAAAAAGTGAGACTAAGTAATTTAGCTCATGGTGATCCTAAATAATAGGAACGAAACAGAATAATTTCAATAAAACAGTCCATATGGATATGTACACTGATTTATATTGGGAATAATTCATAAAATATATGAAAATTAAAGCAGATTTTCCCAAAAAAATCAATTACCTCCTATACCAGAGCCAATTGCAAAATGACCTAGATTGCAAGCCACAACTTTAGATTTTTCTGAGGAAAAAACTGAAATCCTACATTACTATTCTCCCTGGCAGTCAGAGTTTTGGTGCCATTTCTCAAGTTTCCACAGCTGATAATACTGAATATCTGCATATTTTCCATCTTTTAGTTGATTACTCCCCATTCTCCTAATGAAGTGAATTTTTGGCCATTCGAGGATATATTATCCTTGAATAAACACAAACGTGCATGACGAATTTATGTAAAATAATTTGTGTATTCAAACATTATGTTTCATGCTTTGTCTTTTTAAACATTTATAAATGGTGTATCCTGTTAATAAAGAATATGAATACATGTTTTGATTTTTATAACTATCTTGCACAGTTTTATGTCAAAATACACCTCATAAACCATGCTGTGCGATGAGTGTTTTGATGTACCCACTTCAGGTACACACTTGCATTTAAATTCAATTACAAATAAAAAGTCATTTTTATCATTCCACAGTGAAAAAAAATGTAATTGCATATTAATTTAACATTCATTTAATGATGAGAAGCCCAATCACCATAAAAAAAATGTTATTTGGTCCATTTTGGACAATGTTTATGACAGTTCCAGCATAATGGTATGGCAAACAGTCCAGATAAATGGGGAATATAGATAACTTCGAAAAAGGTAAGTGTGAATCACATACAGGCACCTAAAGGTCTTCTGAGAGATATAATGGAGTACATGAAGTAGTTAGATTGCAATTATACAATGATGCTTAAGCTGCTAAGAAAATCTACGGTGAAATGGATCAATATGTGGAAAATTCACAATGTAAAAATCATTCACCTAAACCGGGACTCGAACCCGGATCCCTCAATTTCTGGCACTCGAAAGCACCAGGCCAGAAATCGAGGGCTGGGGTGCTTTCAAGTGCCAGAAATCAAGGGATCCGGGTTCGAGTCCCAGTTTAGGTGAATGATTTTTACATTGTGAATTTTCCGCATGTGTATACACATGCAACAACAGGGACGTGGTAGTCCAGTGGTTAGAGCGCTGGGCTGCTGACTGGAGGGCCTGGGTTCGATTTCCGGTGACAACCGATCTGGGCACCCTCAGCTTCACCCAAGCAATGCACCATTTTTCGGGAACCAGGTCATCCTGGTAAACCACATCAGGTGGTACAGGGAAAGGAACTGGCCAGCCTGCCCTTTTTGTGTGAATTTCACTCTCCGTTGGCCTTAGTACTGGGTCATCTCTACCCTCACCTACCAAACAGACCTTCGAGTTGAATACTGTGATTTTTTGATATGCAACAGCGGTTGATCCGCAAAGAGTTACTTCAAATATATTTGAAATGGATCAAAGTATAAGTTCATCATCAAAGGACTACAATGGTACAGCTAACACTATGCTAATTTCACATTCCTTTTTGCAAATAATTTATTAGACAATGTCCACAAAAAAAACAAATTTGAACCAATTATTAAATTTTTCTTGTCAACATTTTTGAAATTGATGAATTAGAATAAATTTAGATTTTCCTAACTTTGAACACAAAATATTTCATATTCCCCACAACTTTTCCCATTTACATTTGCCTTCTTGACTTCAAAGCTATTTTTCCTGAAATAATTCACTCCACCACCTACTTCCCCTTCCCTTTTACTAAGTCCAAGATGAGATAAGTTTCATATCAATAGCCATAATCTTAAATTTATCTTTGCCAAACATCAGGACTCATGACAGTTTTTATAAATGGTCATCTGAGAAACACTCATTATCAATGGAACATATACACCACTTGCAGTAGAGTATTTGGTTATCAATCTAACTTTTTTTGAACAAATCATTTAGCAGTATTAATACAGCATTATTCATTAGGAAATTAAAATTGAAAAACAAAGAGGAAGCTTCAATAGAGACGATGATCACCACCATCACAGCACCTGGAAACACTTTATTTCCAACAAGAATATGCCAACCAATGGGAGTGTAGCAGTGCTCAATGCCTTTATTGGTTGCACTGATAAAGGCAGAGCGTCATATATCAAATCAAGGTATTCAACCCGAAGGTCAGCTTGGTAGGTGAGGTGAGGGTAGAGCTCACCCAGTACTTACTGTCCATGCAAAAAGTCGAGATACGCGAGTTTCAGATGTTATATCTCCATTA
>LYUA01003504.1:4675-17423 GCA_002093875.1 Calopteryx splendens
GCCTTTTCTGGTAAGAATTTTTCAGCTCCTCAAATGAATGCAATGAATTATTTCTGCAGGAAAAAAAATTCACTTTCTTTCCATAATCACCTTGCCAGAATCTTCATATCCTTCCGGAATGGTAGAGAGCCTATACCATCTTGGTTAAGTATGGGGCATGTGGTTGTGCCACCAAAAAAGGGAGACTTGTGTCCAATCCGAGGAACTACCACCCTATAACCGCCAACGTATCCAACTGGTGTGGGAGGAGATTTATGAGCAGAGGGGCTCAACGCAATGCATCAAAGAATGCAAGGACAATCTGCTCATTGATAGGTGTGTATGCCAGGATGCTGCAATATACAAGTGCAACCTGTCAATGGCATGGGTGGACTATAGAAAGGCATTCAAACACAACTTCACATGGACTCCTTATCGCTATGTTGAAAATTATGAGAGTCCACCCAGTCTTGCATGAAAAGCCAGTTACCACTCTGTAAAAGCACTTTGTCCTTCCACCTAGCAAGTGGACAGCTTCAACAGAGCTGGTAACATATTGCTGTGGCATCTTTCGAGGATAGTGTGAGCTCCCACCTTTCCTAATCCCACTCTCTCTCATGCTGAGAGGGGGAGAAGATACATGTACAGAACCCTGTCTTAAAGGAAACATTTGGCCACCCATCTCTCTTACTTGTATGACCTTGAGCTGCAATGCTTCCAGTGCAAAATAACTCTCTCCTGCACTGGACACTATATGGAAATTCAGTGAGGCCATAGGGATGGAATTCAGTAAACACAAATGTGTGACCATTCACCTGGAAAAAGGAAGAATAATGGGAGGCAAAGACGTGTAGCTCGTTGATGAAATTGTTATTCATTATCTTGATGATGAAGAGACACTCAAATGCCTCAAGTGTTTCCCTCCATCAATTACAGGAGGTTAAAGCAGTGAAGGAGTGACTCACCACTAAGTATAGACAAACTCTCAGATGGATATGGAGTTCTGAGCTGTCTGGCAAGAAAAAGGTTCTTACTACTAAAATATTCACAGTTCCATCCCTGCTTTACACCTTCAGCTCCATTAAATGAAACATCAATGAGTAAGAAAACCTCAACAAGGGATGAGAACGATGATGGCCAGCCATCAAAGTCTTCACCTGAAATCTTCATTCACCAGAAATTATCTTCTAAGAAATCTAGGTGGTATAGGATTGGCGAGTTTGGAGTATTTCCATGACAGAGTAGTCCTTGGTGCAGTACACCAAGTGTTCCATGGTAAAGACCCACAGCTGTCTTGTGAGGACAACAAAAGACACAGCTGATGATGTTCACAGGCACAGGAGTGTTTCTATTCTAGACCAGTGGGCAAACATGGGCCTTTCTCTCCTCAGAAATGTAATCAACACATTCATCCTGTCACTGAAGGCCAATATTCTCAAGAGACACACCAATAAAACCCATGCATGGGTATTTCAATTAAAACATGGAAATGCCTGGGCTATCGAAGGAGCAATTCAACTTCCTACATTCTGAAGTCCCAAACCAAGGGTATAATCGTGGCACACCAGGATGGTGTCATAAACACACTTGTGTACTGTTGCCTTATCTCTAAAACTTATTTGTGGCTTTAACAAGAGGTTAACGTCAAACTTCAAATTAACAAGACATTACATAACAGAGGGCGAGTAATATTTACATGGAGAATATTTCTTCTTGGTAGAGAGACATTAGCAATAATGGCAGAAAACGAGAGGATGATGAAAACGATGGAAACATGGTGCTACATGAGAGAGAGGAAGATCAAATGGAAGGAATGAACAACCAATGATGAGGTTCAACATAGAATCGCAGAAAAGAGAAATTACCAAGAACTCTGATTCGTAGAAGGGATAACCTAATCAGGCACATTTAGAACCACCATGGTCTAAATCATGGACCAAAATGGTCCATGAACCAGGATGGAAACATTTTCTAAATAAAAGTGAATGGGAAGAACAACAGAGGAAGTCAAAGGGTGAAATACATTATGCAAATTATAACATGTTAAAGTAAATGAATAAGTACAGAAGAAGAGGTTAGCCATGAGAAGAATAAAGTGGAGAGCTGAATGAAGACAATCCTATAATTGATAATTAAGGATGATGACAATGGAAGGACTGGTGGATATGAAAAATTGCTACCAGGTAAGTGAAAATAGTCATTTTACTCCAAAAGAGTTTCTATAAATATGAAATGTTATTACTAAGCATTTACTTACCTGAATTTTCCTCGAGATACTACGTGGATTTCCATTTGGTAGTGTGGGATGGAAATATAAAATATGGATGGAACTATTTAAAAATCAACACATGTTTGGAGTTAAGCTTCTACTTCTCTTTAATTAATTCATATAATGAAATATTGTTACAAGGATAATGAAACAATTTCTTTACTTCACAGTAATATTTCTTAAGACCAAATTAAATTTTCAGATACTTTTACAACATAAGACTCACAGCATTAACAAAAGAAGTGTAAATTGTAACCAAATTTCACAACCTGATTTTGGGTGGTTTAAAATTTAATAAACCTATTCCTCACATAAAATTCACCAATAAATACAGAAAACTGATAGTTTTATGACCAGGAATTGTTTTTTTAAGTACTACAAAGTAACTTTGGAATATGGATGATTTTGGCAATTTTCATTACTATATTAAGTATTTGATTCAAATATTGTCACCAAATATGACAGCTGTACTTTTGCTATAGTAGCTCAAATATGAAGTCGTGGCATAACTAATAAAACAAAGGTCATTAAACCTGTTGCATTTCTGCTATAGTTACACCACCATTATTCTTTAACTGGCTTATGAATTGAATATTTGATAGTGTGTGATCAAAATTCATGAGGCTGCATTATAACTGTGTATTACAACCAACTCCCAAATGGAATGCTGAAAGAGCGAAAAGTATTGAAAACTTATATATCACAATTTAAAGATTTTGTAGGAGCACAATATTTTAACTGACAATGATCTAAATCACCCAATTATCGACTTAAAGATGAATGTTTCTGAGTATATCAATTCTCTCAATGATGAAATTTATGAACAGTGAAGAGCAATTTATTCCACTGGTAATTCTAAAACTGATGGACATCACTGATTAAAACAAAACTAACAGGAAAGCTATTTATTCCACTAAAGAGTACCATGATTAAAACTCATGAAAACAAAAATATTTGTGCTTTTTCATGTGGTGTGCAATGAACTGATAACAGAGAACACCCATGGCCACACGGGTAATAAAAACACTCAACTTGAAAATACATTTGCACATTTCACTCCCCACACGCTGACTAGCCCTGAAGACAACAACGGTTAAATCACAGTTTTATAGGCTTCTGCTCATGAAATTGGATTTTACTATTCGGCTCTGAATCATTTGCGAAGCTATCTTCAGGATACCACCTTCCTATTTGGATAATATGTAAATTAAATTTCCATGCCAACACTCCTGTATTCCACACCGTATTTCTCAGCCAGCTGATTTAGTGGAACCAATCTTTTATATGTAGTAATGATTTACCTAACCTGTATCAAATTGGATATAATGCCCACAAGTAAAACATTGTTTTTTTTTTGGCTTCACACACGCTTACATTGCAGATCTGCAAAGGCATTTCTGCTACTCTTACCTCAAAATAATTGCTCATTCTCAACAAGTGCTCAAATGAAAATATATTACAAAGAAATAAATACCACTAAAAAGGGAGGGCCATTCCACTACAATGGATGATCGCTGAGGTCATCCTATTTTTTTAATGGAGACTCAAATAACATTTCATTTTTATATTACACAAGTTGAAGCCAAAATTTGAGACTGCTTCTCTGAGAGATGATAGATTTTCCAGTATTTTATAAAAAAATTATAATACGTATGAAGTTCCCCATTATTTTGGAAGCAGGAAGATCACATTCATTGTATTTTGCATACACCCCAGCATACCTAAAAAAATAGTGTGGGCCACCCTTGACAAATAGAATAACTAAACACTTTGTACACAGACAAAACACACTTTGGCTTAATAAATTCCTAATTTCCACAGATAAACACACACAACACCACGACAAAATATTAATGGTAGGTTTTTAGTTTCCAGCTATTAAATTCAATCATAAATATAATAAAAACTCTGTAAATAATATTAATAATGTATGTATAACACTCTTATCTCCATTCATCCTGCTGGACCAAAAGCATTTGCCTTCATCAGAAGTCAACAACTTGCTGTTGTCAACACTCTGAATAAAAAAGAAAAGATGCATAACGGACACTTTTAGGCCTATGTACATGTGGTATAGTCACTGATGACAGTTATATGCAATGATACATAAAAAAAACAATACATGTACTGGGAGTTTTAAAAGAAAAGCTTTGCATGGCAGAGGTATTTAAAATTTTCAAACTCCTCCTTCACCATGAAATTATCTCCCACCAGCAGCCTTGCAAACACACACCCATCAGAACAACACATCAAAAGGTTGTTGGAGAGGGAAATGCTAAAATCATGGTGACAGTTATATTGCTGTTTTACACAGGGTCAAGAGCTGGTCATTCTTGGCCAAAACATTCCCCCAGGATCTCTCAATTTAACTTCAATAAACTGTACATTTCCGATGAAAATACTTCCCAAATGTACCCTGGCCAATCCAATCAAGAAAACTCATCCCATTATAAAAACTCAGCCCCCTCAACCCAATAGAGCCCTTACCTTCTCATTTTTAACTGGGTGCTTCAGCCATTTGCTACTACATATAAGTACTCAAAGATTGGTGACATAATTTTGGGGAATTAAAAGCTACATAAAACTAAGCTTTTTGCTTTGGTTACAACCTACATGACATTGATCTTACAATAGTATAATTTGAATGAGTAAATGAATAAATGCTCTCATGATTTTTTAAAAACAAAAATTTGAAGGTACAATTTAAAAAGAGAAAAACAGATGGGCACATAACGATTTAAAAACATTCAATAACAGGTGAGAAATATACAAATAATTGTAGTAATTAAAATGCTCTTATCACAGCAAATAAATTCATGGGAGTTTTTAACTTGAACTGGCAAGTTTTAAAAAAGAAATCAGTCTATAATAAAAATACATCAACAATTAATGTCAATATATGTACATAAATGTATGTCTATGACTCTGCACTAAACAGCAGCATATAATTGGAATGACTCAAACATTTTATGATTCCAGAAATGTATAATGAGGCATTTGATTGGAATACATCTCCCATAAAAATCTTGTGCTATGCATAGGAAAAAAATCTTGCATCCATGCTCATGAGATCAGAATTTTCTGGAACACTTAAGTCTTCTCCTCCTCCTGTAACACATGGTGGCAAGAGCCAGTGCATACAGCAATGGACTAGGCTGGGAGTTCAGCAATGCATTATATCCAAACAAGACCTTCCCTCAATAAATACATAATTACATACTGCTGCAGAAGAAGACTTCTGCCTTTAAAAAAATCTTAAATTGATAGGGGGGTAAAAGCCATCTTTCTCAGTAGTCTTTCGATGCAGCACCAAACTCTTTGTTCACCTTGGGATCACGATGGTATTCATTTATTTTGTGAAGTCTAGAAGGGGAAAACATATTTCTCCTTTAACAACTTCCAAGATTTTTCAAATTCAAACAAAAATAACTGCAACTGAGTATTCCCCACGGAAGCCAACTCATGATAAAAAAGAACTATTTTTTTGCACCAGCAAGACCAATTTTGCATGCATTCACTGTGGCACCATCGATACTGAGAATTTTGTTCCCCCAGGGTCAGCATAGCAATGAAAAAGCTGAGTCCTCTCTTTCACTTTTGCAAAATGACACTGAAAATAATCTTTTTCCCCCTTCACTTCCAATGCCTGACGGCACCAGGTCTTTTTGACGGTGTAGACACAGGCAATCTTCTGGTAACACCTATACCAGCCCTTGGACTCGGTAAAGCACTTTCACAATTCTTCTTCTTGATTTCACTCAAATTGCTAGAAGAGAAGGAGAAGAGCAAGGGGTAAGAGTTGTTGAAACATCAGAAAATGAACATAAAAAAACTGGGGAATATATTGTCCATTTTCTGTTTACTATGAATTGAGCTAGATAACACAGAACGTCATACGCCAAATGAACCTAATCAGGGATTCATTTACAGTGGATTTCACTCACTGGGTTAGGGATTAATGGAAAACATAACCTTCAGGCAAACACTATCAACAATACTCACAGCATTTCCACAACCATTGCAAGCATGAAAGAGAGGGGCAGGGCCAAAGCCTCTTGCCCTCCAAGACAATCTCAAAACCCATGCACAAAGAAAGAATTTCTCAATAAAATTCATACAAGTAAAACCTTCACAATCACACAAGGAAGTATATACAAGAACAAAATTTGGGCATCTACTTTCATGGAGCCTTGTCTCAAAAATGAGAAATGCTACGTAGCTGAATAAGGCACACTTCGAACAATCATAAAAATGTTTCAAAGAATTTCTTTCTGCATTTTATGCATTCATTTAAAAATTGTAGCAAAGAGTTGGGTAAGTTGCTACTGTAATAACTATATCACAAGTTTATAAAATAGCACATGCAATTGCAAAGGACATTACAGCTCATTAGAATGGGAAATTTTGGGTAAAACATTTCTAAACAAATGGACAATGTGCCACTTTTGGAAACAACTTTCCAACCCTTAATGCAAAAATGTACATGTAATCATTTGGAGTTGATGATTTTAAATTGGACTCCTCACCTAACATGGGCAGTAAAACTTACACCATACAATTACACAATAATACACATTGCAGCCACGCTTAAATACTCTGTATCAAACTGAATTGGAAAAGTGATGATTCACTATAAAGAGATATCAGAGAGAGATTATTCATGGACGTACCACAATGTTAGTGCATTTTTTTTTCTGATTAGGGGAAATTGAAAAAGAATTCTCTATATAAGACCCAGCACCTAAAAAAATGATGAATGAAACTAAATTAGGCAATCCATTGATCCCTTCTGTGATTTTTGATGAACTTATTCAAATAGTGAACTGTGTCTGAAAGAAATTCAATTATTTCTTTGGAATAATATAACATGGCTTTCACTAAGTTGTTAAAGAATTTATTCCCACACACACATTGCCCACCCTTCTTTCCTGATTTAATATAAAATGGTATCTTCGATAAATTTCTATTAATGCCTCGGGAAACTCACTGATTCTCACTATCTCTAGAATTATGGCACAATTTTATAATCTATTTTTGGTTTTGTTCTCTTAATAATACTGGTTGTATTATAATTTTACTTATGACTGGAATGACTGCCAAGATCACTTTCCACTCAAAATGAACCTCCTTCCCCAATATGAACCCTATTTTACAGTTTTCTACATCAATTTTTTCATAAATCAGTAACATCATCAGCTGAAAAGAAGCTGAGGAATGACCCTCACTCAATGGAAATCACAACTGATGCCTATTTGTACATACTGCAATAGCGCATGGCATTTTAAAGCTATAAAAACATAGAATTCAACTGCACAATTATTAAATGGTGCAATACAATATTATTTCTTTTTCCCCAATAGGCTTTCTGTGGGAAGTACCACCTAAATAACTATTGTATCAAGTAATCGGATGTGTTATTGAAATTTGAAGGTGCATGTTCATAATTTTCCACTGTTAGAAATACAAAAAGACTAGATTTGTAGGTCAGATCGCATGCATAAAATTTGGAAAAATTTTGATTGGAGCACATTAATTTCAGCTCCAAAACTTTTCCATTTTTTCATCAACACAATTATTATTAATCTCCCTCCCATATCTTATTGACATCTAACTTTAAAAACCCACTTTTACCCAAAATATTTGAATTAAAATTTCCTCAGTAGCTCCAATCAACTGCAATCATTACTCTCACCATGCATAGCAGCTTACTAGCATTTACTTTTCTGTATTTAATTTTGAAATACGAGACTCCCAGAATTAACATCAGAGGAAACAAATACATCTATGTTTATTAGAATCCATGTATAACAAAAATGCTAATGGAAATCTACACCATAGGGTCATCTAAATAAGGACCAGTGGATTTAACCCTATTTTCCTGAACCTTTAGTGATATATCCATTCTGACTGGTAATTATAAATATCAAAAGTGAGATATTTTCCAGTGAAACACACTTGCAAGATAATACCTATGTAGTTTTTAAATTGCACTGGATTAAAACTAAAGCACATATAAAAAATTGGGATAGTTTTTTAAGGTGACTAACATGAGCAGTTCATTTGACATAAACCTGAATTATGAAACATGAGACATGAGAAATAACTTGAATTCAAAGTTTCAACATATTTCAGATAACATACAGCTAGGCTTCTTGTAATACATTATCAACAAAAGTAACATCAACAGCATGAAACACATCAATGACTAAGTATTAGGAATATCTTCTTAAGTCACAGTCTCTAGAGTGGGATTTCAAAATTGTTATCAAAAGCAAAAAATAAGCATAACTTCTCAAGTTCAAAAATTGAAAATCAAAGACAATTAAGAACCAGAAATATACATTTTGATGACATTTCAATAGATACAGTATCAAAAGTTATATCAATAAGCTATGAAAATATGTTTTCATAACTTGGAGATTTTCTCCAATTTACAGCTATAAGAGACAATTGAATTACTGCATTTATTAGCCTAAAAAAAACACAAACCCTAATTTATAAAAGACTCCGGAGCTCTATTTATAAATAAAGTATTCATTTATTAATATTTATAGCCCTTTTAAGGCTAATAATATGAGTGTATTCTTTGAAAGAAAAAAGTGTGTATTATACTCTGATAAATATGGTAATTATATGCTATTATTTTTTAGTATGAGGCATTTCAAGCATAAACATGATTATACAGTGAACTAACATGACCACGTGTTTTTAAAATACTAAATTTGATGGAATCCCATAAAATCAGTCCCAATAGCAGAATCAGAATTTACATAAAAGCTTTATATATTATTCTTTCCTTGCCACAATATCTACTATACAAATCTCTCATTTACACAGCTGCTGTTCTTGACTACATAGGATGATTTTTCAACCAATTTTGGTAGCTTTTTCCATGTAGCATAAAAAAATTATTTTATTTATAAATGAGCAGAATTTGGAATGAGATTGCCATAAGTATTGTGTAAATATAGTCAGTAATATATTATCTTCTATTTAGCATGGAAGTCATAATCCTGGACTATTGTTATTTTTTAGTTTTAGATATGAAACATTTACAAAAGCCATCATGGTTTTGGAAAGAGGATAGCAAGGGAATATTTTAAAAAATATACACTCATGTATTTAAAAAATTGGGTCGTTTAACAAACACTACCCACATAGCACAATCAGTTTCAATCACATTTTCTTCTTGTTTCTCAAAGACATGCTGTCATTGAAAAAATATATTGAAAGGGTAAATATGTCTTCCCAAAAAGGGTTTTCAAGTGGTTTGAAAAATGTATTCCATCAGTCATGAAAACGCTTCACTATAAGTACAAGAATGTTTGATACTGATCTTGAAAACATAGTTTCTGCCTTACGGACATTTTTTTATCAACCATAAAAAGTTCTATTGTGGTTTGCATATTTTTTTACTCCAGTTTTTTAAAATGTTACATTTTGCTTTCATGGCTTCCAAGGTTTCCCCACGTTATTTCATAATGTGGATGACTGTTTCGCTGGCTCTCATTTCGGCTACATACATCAGAACCGAGGAAACTTACTTTACAGACTCCTTGGGCTTGATGTGTGTAGCCTGAATGAGAACAGGTGCATCCACATCAAGAAGCAATGTGGTGGATACCCAGGAAGCCCAGAGAGTAATCCGAAGTCTTGAAGAAACATTCTTCATGAAATTTCATCTTCTTATAGTATCTTAATTCTTTCCAAGTATGAAACAATGGAACCTAAAGTATTATAATGCATAACTTAACCAAGCTGCAAAAAACTAGCTAAATTCACATAAATGCTAAGGTCACATGAATCAACTTAAAGAAATAACAATTCTTCAGCTGGAAAAATCCACACAAATGCAATTTGAACATTTGTGGCTTGGAGCAAAAATTAAAACAAAATTGGTTTTGGCGGAAAATTCATGTACAAAATTATTGCAATTATTCAATTTTTCTAACCTCAACTGATTGCACTCATAAAAAATGGGGGGCCTAGCAATTTTTCCAGAAATTCCTAAATCTCTGGAGAGTGCTTTAGCAATGACTATTAAGATAAATTTTCCACAAAAATACAAACTAAACCCATAATTGCTGAGCCAAAAATGGAAAGAAGAATGATGGCAGCACCAGGATCTCAGCCAGGAGGATATGTAACTATAGGAAGATGTAAAGTTTTTGTATTTCTGATCCCATTCATTGCTCAGTGACCAAATAAGATAAACGAGTATCTTCAGAGTCTCGAAAAAGCTTTCTTGAATAAACATGGTTGAAAAATATATTTGAGGGGTTTTTGTAATACATTTTTCCACCTTCTTTCTTAACATCATAAAAACATTTTACAAAAACCACTATTTTACCTTCTAACACCATGAAAAAAAATTATTTTAGTTTCTTTTAAACATTTCTGTGTCCCTTTCTTGCTTTCGCTAAAACAATACCACTTGACCCTCAAAATGTGTTGGAATAGGATTGTGCTGAGTGGGTATGCATATTTACTTTATAAATAATGGAAGGCTAAGGAATGGCTACACATAAAATGTATGTAACACTTAAAGAGGAGCTTAAAAACAAAGCTTGTTAGAATTTTTTAAATGTTAAAAAATATTATATTGGAAGTTTGAAATAGTAAACTTTGGAATTGAAATTAAAAGATACGTAAAAAAATACCTATACTTCATGGAATGCATTCTTGTTAACCTACCCACAAAAAGGAACAATTTAATGTTTATCACAAGCTGTATAGCCAAAACAGCCTACAAAGGTCACTTTGCTAAAAGTTGACTAGTTTTAAAATAACCTAAAATAGAGAGAAATTTTTCGACTCGTGCTCAAACATGTTATTTAAGCAAATAGTGGCATGCACAATATCACATGAAACCAAATATTTTCTAACGGCAGAAAAAATAAAAACACACTACTCTTTCCATCAAATGCTCATCACAGAAACAATGGACTCAAGCAATTCTTTCCTTATTGTAATCAATCCTAATCATTACATTCTAGGTCTTGTGATATGATACAGCTCATTCAGCATTTGATTATTCTTTTCCAACATGATATAAAAAAGGAGATCAAGTGCAAGTGTTAAATATAGACTTCAATAAATACCAAAAGCAATCATTTTTAAAACTATCACAGCATGCTGTTGCTATAGTATGAATGCACACATTTACTGCTTAAATAACAAGGTTAATATTTATCAAGAATAGATTGAACAAAATGCACTATTAATCATAATTTCAAAACTTATACATCTAAAAATTCAAACAATATCAAATATAAAACCCCTTCTTCCAAGTAAAATATTTAAAAAATATATACATACATGTCATAATTATGCCTAAATGATACCTATGCATTCATGAACCAGCCATTCCAATAACTTTCATTGTATCAGGAATGGAAACATGCATATCAATATAACCTCAAGAGCCTTTTTTAGACCTTAAAAATATATTCACAAAGAAACATTCTTAGAAAAAAAAATTTAATTTTATAAATTAATGAAACTCCCATACAAATGGTCTAACCCTTTCCACTTTCATTGTCTTTCTTATCCTTGGTAGTGAACTCAGAACAAAATTTTTAAATCACCAGGTATTATAATGCATTTGTAGAATGACTCTTGATGCATGGGTAGCTGGTGAACTTGGCTGTCAAGCTCCATTTGATACTCGAGTAGAAATGGTTTAGACATTATTTTAATGTTCAACAGAAAAATGGAAAAAGCATACCCAAACTTCACAAAACAAACAAAGTTTGACACCAAACCCTCAAAAGAGAATAAGTGTAATATAAGAATAACTTGGATATTAAAACTTGTGTTTGTAGAGAATCAGTACTTGAAGATTGGCTGGGGGTAGACAACAAAGGCCATTACAGTGCTTCTCCTCATCACACTTACGTTAAATAAGTGCTATTAAGACACTAAAGATATTAGGGACTGTGACTCCCTCCACGCATGTGTATTAGGTGTAGAACACATAAAAGATTGACTGTGGCCATAGTCAGGGTACCCAAGAAAATGTCTAATAGGGTCACACACAATACCTTCCCAATCCTGAAGCTGTTGAATCCAATCAAAACGGAGGCAGCAGATAAGAAAGAAAAGACACAAATTCACATTTAGACACCAGACTGTGAAAGCTATCAGTTACATGGGAAGGAATGGCATGTATTAGGCAATTAGATGTAAGCAATTCCATGGTAGAGAATAAAGAATCTGTTAAGTTTTTTTTTCACATTAAGGTAAAATAATTTTATTCCAATTAATGTTTTTAGGAAAAATAATTTTTTTAATAGTATGAGGAATCTTTTTAATGAAGTTGAATGCTATTATAATAATGAGAAATAACAACACTGTAACTTCAGATGAAGGTGATTACAACTAAAAAGTGGTATTCATTATATCATATCAATCCATCTCGGCTAAAGAAGCTAAATAATAATAATCAATCACAGTAATAAACCCGAAGGTCTGTTTGGTAGGTGAGGGTAGAGCTCACCC
>LYUA01003505.1:19169-34229 GCA_002093875.1 Calopteryx splendens
ATATATATATATATATATATATATATATATATATATATATATATATAGACTTGACTTCACTTTATTTATCCTGGACCGGATGAGGCTCTAGTCGCCCCGTCTTCCCCCGCCCAGTTGCTATCAAGGTACATAGTGTTTACAAATATATCACATGAAAGGATATATTAAGCCTTTTTTATGGTAAAAAAACAATCATATATCACTGGAAACGATGCGTCGAGCGTTGTGTATAGTAAAATCCTTGTATAACACAGGAAAAAAACATGACTAGTCTTGTATATATCAAAATACAAGTTTATCACAGAAAAGAAGTGTCAAACAATGATGTATTAAAATGTCCGGACTCCTGTTCATCCACTATCTTTTGTCCTCACCTCACACTTTCCGGATGGTGCACACTTTCCCGGTGGGTGCAGAAATCTCAGAGACTGAAAGAAGCACAAATCACAGCCCATTCACTACCTGTACAGGCAATGATCGTACACAGGGGTCAATGGTCACGATTATTTAAAATTCAAGGAATTCTAGGCTCATATACAATGTAGGAATTACCGGAGTACAATTCATGAAATGTGTTCACGATTTTTCAAGTCCTTAGTGTCCTCAAAAAAGCACAGAAACAAATGAACCTTCAATATCGAGAAAATAAGAAACATTAAAAACATTACGTACATGATTAACAAGTTAATAGAGCAATAAATAAATTCGTACGTAATAAAAAGTCGTGAGGTAGGTAAAAGTTGGATACATGAGCAAATACAGAGAGAGAGAGAGAGCTATACATAATCGATGGATTTATTTTTAAAAATTCACAAATAAAGCAATCTCAGAACGTTTGTGTATAGTAATATTTCAATTAATACATAATGTTATTTTAGCTAGAGAAAATAAGATAAAGTATCAATACACAGGAGAACAAAAAAAACAAAACATCATTGCCTAAACCCTTTTGATCCTGTAGATAATCGTAAAAGACGAGAGAACCAGCGAAAAGTTCAGCATGAGCCTTCAGCTTATTCGTGATTCCAATTAATGTTGATACTAGAGAAAGATAGTATCTATTAATACGTCAATATTTAAGGAATTCAGTGTGATAAGCCGGGATATGGTAAAATTCAAGTATGGGGTTAAGAGTCGCAACTTTTTGAGGCACTGTGTTATACGAGGTTAATTTCAAAGATCTACCTTCTTTACACTATACTCCAAACCCCACGGTCATGTGCTCTTTGCAAAGCTGTAGCGGATATGGGAGTCACGCAGGCACTGCGCGTTATCGAGAGTGATATGCGGTATATATATGAATCACCTGGATACAATGTCCACAGGTCTCATGTTATAGCGTATGTGGAGCATAGCGTAAAGAGCACAGGGGAAATTTACCTACATGAAAGACGCTGAAAGTCCATTTGACAATGTTTATCAATAATAGTTTTAAAGTGAGATCACGGTACTCTACAAACATTATGCGCTTGAAGTTACTCTTGTCACGTAATTTTATTAATTTAAAGTTAACCTAGCTGTAAGTCAGACAGTATTTGGCGTGGTCTTATTCTAACGATATTTATACTTCGAAACAAACTGATTTTCTCTTTGAAGTTGATGTAAGAAACTGGGGTTCCTTTTTTGAAACGTTAATTTATATTGGTTCAGCTACTTGAGGAATTCGGTTTACTTAGAGAACAACTATGACCCAAAGAAGACCAATTCCTATCCGGTGGTACGCTACGATCTATTTCCACGTTAAATTTCACTTGCGTAGCAAAACGGGCGAGTAGTATTGTATAAGGCACGATGTCGCAGAGAGGCGGCTTTGTTCTGCTATATATGCCTGCCTGCTGTCTCAATTGGGGACCTGGAGGAACGAATCAGCGGATTCTTCCTCGACTGCGAACGTTCCCCATGGGACGGCTTGAATGTGACACTGCGACTTAGTGCAACTCCATGAAACCGACCAGTCCGCTGACAGTAATTTGTGTCACGCAGGAATAACATTGCAGAGTAATGAGCAGAAGGAAGGATGAGAGAGTCTTGAGATTTGTAGAGAAGCGAAACTTGCTCATGGCCACACAAAAGACAGTTCCATACTCCTTAAGGACTGCCCTCAAATGTTTGACTAGCCAAGTTTCTCTGCCACGAAAGTCGTCTTAAGCTGAGAGTTCATGTTATTTCGAAACATTACATTGGAGGATTATCCAACTAATATTCATGTTGTACTCGTGCTCTTATTAGCTTATTAGCGTGCAAACACATAGTCAACCTTACACAACGTACCATCATGAGAAAGAAATATTGAAAAGTTAGTACAGGAGGTAGGAAAATATTAACATGTTTCAAGATTATTTTAATGACTTGTGGTATTTTACCAGAAATAAAGCCTATAATATAATTCTGGTAAAATATGGAGAAGAGATACTGAGCACACAGCTTCCACTTTGTTCATTAGTTTGAATTTCGTGAAGTTAGCGAGCCGTAATTCAACACCATCAATCAATCCATTATGAGCTACGGTTAAAGACAATGGACGCAGGTCGCGGATAAGGGCAATGTATTTCGAATACGCATAGGACGCAATCTTACACCTGCGTCTCTTTGGATACCACATTTCCATCGCTTCCTTGTATTATATGGAAAATTTATCATTTACAAATTAATATTAATTAAATCTAGCGGCTCATTCAAATATTCAGATAAATATTAATCTGTGGAGTTATTCATATAAATAATGAACAAAAATTGTGATGGAACAACATGAAAGCTTAAGAGTATTTCCTTAACTTTAAACTAGTTTTGGAAATTCTGGTAAAATTAGTGACATTTTTTGGTCGTGAAACGCACTCAAGCGTATGCAATGTAAATGCATTAAACAACGTAATTCATAGACAATAATATATTAAATTTAATTTAATTTTAACTCAAATCAATGCCGTCTTTAGGGATCATTAAGGGAATTTAAAACATCCGATCCGCAAAAAGTTACTCCGAGTATCTACAAACTTGGCTTTGTAAATGAGTTATACAGCCATGTGATTGGTCACTTTTACACTTTAGTTTCATTTTCTTCAAACCTTTGCATATAAATGGTTAGGTGTGATTTTCCCTTCCTGATCAATATCAGAACCATAATTTTGATGTGTTTTTAAGTATTTTTACAGTTTTATGCCTATACAGTCGACATAAGTCCTCCCATGAATGTGTGTGTGATTAAATCGTTTCGTCACGAAAATTTAAATGATCTGGAGAGCACGGGATTTTGTACCAATATATTCTTCTACAAGCGTAGGTACGAGAGAAACAAATGTGTGAGCTAGGATCAGGCCAAACAAAGGGGAATTTTACTTAAGATTTACTATGGCAAAGGAGAGAGGCACGCGAATCTATTATCACAATGCACGGATGAATGCAAGGAAGTTTATTGCAATTTTGCGGATTTTTGAGGTGGGCTAAATATAAGTTTAAGCTACAAATTCACAATGAGATTATCACGGGATTATTAAGGCGAGGGTAATGATGCATGGAAGTGCAGATCTTCTGAAATGAAGCGGATCATGCGAAGAGTAAGAATACCTTGCTTGGAAAGGAGTTTATAATTGGAGTGAATCCGGCAGTCTCCTCCATTGGAACGAGCAATTTTGTTTTGTTGGCGCTGAAGGCAATGGAGTTTCGCTGCTGAAAGGAATGATACCTAAATTGGGTTGGCTTAAGTGGTCGTAGGATAGATAGTTGACGCATAAGTTATTTTTTTGGTTATCCCTGACCTGGTTCCTGTGAGCGAATAAGGAGGAGGCGAAGCTACTTTAAATTGATGATGTAGTTGATATGTGAACAGTGAATGATATTAATGTTAGGAATGATGACTCAATATTTTAACGTTTTTCATCTGAGAACGGATAATTTGATTAATATAAATTGAGATCCATTAATCGTTGTGCTATGCTTTTTTTAGAAGCGGGAAGTTCAGAACAATTCGTGGTTGCGCATGGCAAACATCCAAGTTCTCGAGCAGCACAAAGGAAGCGAAGACTAATTGAAAAATATAGGAGAAGATATTACAGAAAATTAGATGGTATTGGAATATAGAAATTGAAGCATTAAAATGCGCAAGTAACTTAAGCAACGCTTTTAAACTTTGATACACAATCCAATAATATTATTAATGTTATGCATACTTTGACTCTCAATGGAAACTTTAAAATTTTCATAATTACAGACAGCTGCGAAAACGGAATACCCTGCTACGGAATATGCTAAGCAAGAGTTTTGAGAAAAAAGATTTGAAATATCCAGAATTATAACAAATAAAGTGATGTTATATAATTTAATGTGAATTATTATAATTAATGAGTTTGAAATAGACCGATCTTTTCAGCAGAAACGATGCTTATTTGTGTCAAAGAAAATGTTTGGCCAAGCAAATTTCCGCCGTGTAAATCCTGCAGCCTTTTCAATATACATCTGCATCTTACCCTACAAGCCGCCGCAAGGGCGTGTGTCAGAGGTATATTAAGTCATCAGCTGTTAATGTCATTGAGTATTATTACATTATTTCGCTTTCGGTAAGTTCAAATTGGCGTACGTGTGTCCCACTTTTGTGGTCACGAAGCGTGCGAGGGAAAAAGGAATCCTTATCGGTCAATCAATCGAGCAGTCAATCTCTCTCAACTTCCCGAAGTGGCCTCGCTTACCAATGTATTGCGGATGTAAATTTATTCCATGTTTTTGAGCGTTAAACTAGAATTATTTTTATCCATCTAATAGTACATGATATGATATTAAAATTTAGAAATTGAAACATTGGTTAACCATAAGAGAGTAAGCAACTCAAGCAACGATTTTAAGTGAAAATTATGATACACAATCCAATGTTATTATAATTGTTACTCCAACTTTGATGTTCCTAATAATATAATGTAATGTTATATATTATAATGAGTTTGGATCACGCTGACCCTTTGAGATGAAAAGATGTTTTATTGCGATAAAGAAAATGTATGGCTAAACAAATTTCCGTCCGACTTAGCATACTTAGTTCTACGTTTGGGATTATGTGAGACATTTTCGCGCGGACTCTGACATGAACTATAGAGTAACGCATGGGAGGAAGGAAAACGGGCATATTCATACATGAGGTACGAAGGTGATCCTCGAAAGTTGGTCGAGGCAGTTTTTTCGACCCTGTCGTGGGGGCAATCCGAAAGAGTAGAGCGGGTGAAAGGGAGGGGAGGGTGGGCAAAGGCTTGCGGGGCCGGGCAAGAGGGTGGAAGGGTGAACGGACCCGTCGAGGCTCCGACGGGGGAAGAATAGCTTGATGAAGGTGCTGTTGCTACTTCTCGCGCGCCAGTCCGGACCTAGAGCCAACTTTGGAAGCCTAGGTCAGTCGTATCTACAGCAAGCGAAGAGTAACTCAGAAAAACGACAAGGCAACTGCTACCATGCGATATGCCACTCTAGTACCACAGACTGTATGAAGTGGCCTGATAATCTATGCGAAATGGACCATACGGATTCTTGCACTCTACTACTTATCTAGTACGCATGTGAAATCTCGTTGCAAATATGTTTACAGCCATGATGGAACTTTTGCGAAAGTGGAATAATTCTTCAAGGAAATTATTTTTTTCTACAGTGCTCATTTAAGCATTTTATTTTGACATATCTTGAACATGAATAGAACGATGTTATAAAATTTATTTAATAAGATACATTTTTAATAATGTTAACATTTTTATACATTGTTTATCATAGTTTTTCCAGGATAGTGATTTTAATTTCCTTAAGAATATATTTATTTTGATTTATAATTTCAGGTTATTTTATTTATAAATAATTGCCTAAGAAGATAGATTTCATAGCCATTTTCAGCATTCGTCTATGTTAATCATGGGCGGATGCTGAACACGGCTAAACAATATAAACTTCTACGATACGCAATCGTCAGTATAAGGAACCTAATTTACGATAACACGATAGTATTAGTGAGAAACAGCTCATCACCAAGACATATTGGTAACAAGGATGATTGGGACTGTGTAAAACTCACATGCTTAAACAGCAAGTTTCGAAAGATCCGAAAAGTGTAAATATCTAGGCGTGGAGAATTTTTTTTTCTATGGACACATGAAAATAACTAGGCCTACTTAGTGGACTTTTCTTTGGTTTATGTTAAAATATTTTTTGAACTTTAATTTGATATTATGAATTGTGGATATTTTCTCTTAGGCTGACTTGATTGGAGGTGTGATATTAAATCGTTACGCGCAGATAGAGTACCGTAATGTCGCCATTTAACCACTTCCCTTGATTTTCGGATCACCACGACATCACATTTACACAGTATTACACATTGCCTAATAATTTTCGTATAATATATCAAGCTCACATTACGCCATCATAAAGGTGTAACATTTGAAGTTATTAAATGATTATTAATCACTTACTTCGATATTCTTCTGCTTTATCGTCACAGGGCATAAATCACACCGTACCTAACTCAGTAGACTAGAATATGGAGATCTAATTCGCGGTCTAGTTTATTTTTGAGGGCTTAGACGGTATCAAAGGCGCGCAGAGACAAACAATTGAGGAAGCTTGGCTTGCCACACGGTATGTACTCGGGATCCAGCTACAAATTGCGACCAGATTGGCTGAACCTTTCCCCACGCCCATGCACACGTCTCACTCAAGTACCCCTCACCCAAAAGCCCTCGTTCCATCCGTCCCCCTTCGCGCCACCCGAGAGAGTCACCCACCAAACAAACCCCTCGGCCTCCGCCGGCAGGGGTGGCTCGTTGCACCCAAATTCTACCACCCTCGAGCCGGTCGCCACGTCTTCTTTTCCAATCTGTATCTCGGAGCACCTACCCAGTCCCGCGGCTACGGAGCCTCCCTCCTTCCTTCCTCCCTACACACTCAACATCTTTCCTCGACCACGACCAGGGCTCCTCCTGGCACTTGTCTCCACCCTCCCCTCCTTTCTAACCCCCCCCCACTCTCCTACGCGTATGCTATGGGAATTTGTTTGTGTGTGCTTAGGTGGGCGGGCATTCATAAATATTTCTATGCAAACGAATCTCCTACTGGCTGTCTGCCCCCTCATCCTTGTTTAAGGATACTCGAATCGGGTTAAAAAACTGAAAATTGCCATTAGGATAGGGTCATTGGTCAATAGCGACCGGAAGAATATCAAAATGTGCAAATGTTTATTCGAAGGGGTTATTTTTATCCCAAACTAGTTTGATTTTAGATCCATATGGATTAAATAGGATTCAGGGTACAGATTTCTTTTTTTTTAAATAACTTGCGTTCAAGTTAACGGTTCGGTATTTTTAATAGTCAAAATCATAAATTATATAGTAATAAATTTCTTTACTTATGATGACCATGATCATAATCATGATCATTATTTTAATACTCCTCGTTGAATTAAAAACGGCTATTTCACCTGGTGCATGCATAAAATGCACTAAGAGCAGCCGCAAGCGAGTGTCACAGGGAGTTTGAAAACATGAACTGTAAGGATGGAAGTCGTCGCTCTTTAATGGATAAAGCGAATTCAATTTATTACAACGTAAAATACTCTTCACTAAACGCAAATACGTTACGCTACACATTTCCTGTTACCCAACACAATCCGTGATTGAGATTGCAACGAGACCAACCTTTACATTGTTTAAGACAAAAGTCTCAGATTATTTTCGGAATTTCCCCTCTTTTTACGCGCATGTTATGTGTTTAATAAGGGAACGATGAATTCTAGCATCCAACAGCTCCGAATCCATCTCTCCTTTATGTCACTATTTCCAGACATCAGTGAGTAGCATGGAGCCAGGATCATTTCATTTGAAGTCATAAATGAATTCACACGGTACATACGATGATAATAATTTCAATTTAGCTCCGAAGGTACATCTCCAGGGGTAATAACCCAGATTTGGTTGCAGTTGCTTACGATTTGAATTACTGTCCGAATTAGTTACTTTCTAAAGGGTGTGGAAAACAATGGTATTCGTGGACTTGGATAAGACTTGACAATGTCAATTAAAAAATTTGATAATTGCTGGAAAAATTTTGTTTCAAATACAGGCAAATTAAAATAACTTATAAAAAAACTATATAAGAACCAAATCACTAAAATTTTAAAGTAAGACATAATAAAAGCAAAAGTAAGGAAGGGATCTAGACACAGATGCAACCTCTCACCAGAAATTGTAAAAAGTTTTCGCAAGAGGAAAATAGGAAAAGCAGAAAGAACGGACATCAAAGTAATTCAGTCGTTAAGCAGCAATATCATTTGTGTGAGGTATGGAACTCGAAAGACTAGAAAAATGGATCATTGGAAGTATCGGTGCAGAGAACAATACAAGCCTTAGGAATCTAATGCTGGAGGTGAACTCTGTAGCTCTGAATGGATAAAAAAAATGAGCAGGATAGGCGTTAATTTGAACAGGAGAAGCTTTGCAGAAAAATATTTTACACAAAAGATTTAGTGTTCATATTAAATACAGTTATATCTTAAGTTAATTTGTACCGCTAAGTATGATAAAGTAATTATTCGAAGGAAAAAAAACTAAAACAGACATCGACCAAAGAGAGCATTTTTTTGTACCGTTTAAGGTTTCCGAAATTATGGATAAAAAATACACCTCAGAGTTAGATGTGGGTTCGTATAGGCATCATTAGACCAGAGACCTTTGGTCGACACGCAAGCGATCCAATCTATACACTGGAACATCGTCAAAAATTGTTTTTCTAAAAAAGTCACAAATATTAGAGCATGGTAAATGTTTTTTAATAAGTAGAATAAAAATAATTCAGGATTAAGGGAAAATGTCTGAAATCAAATTATTTATCGGAAGAGAGATCAGAACCACAGAGATATCCTTCAAAATATATATATCACGATGCATTGATATATTCTATAAATAATAATGGAAACCAGTCATCCCACATGAATCTTCCTTGTACATGCATACTGGATACATTCCTCGTTTACAGGTCACCTTTGAACTATTCCTCAACAGAAAAAGAAATTAATAACCTTAACACATCAATATGATTGTTTAAATACACCAAGACAATGCAGTTTATAATTATAATGCAATTCATTTCATCCTTATATATATATATATATATATATATATATATATATATATATATATAATGTGATTTTTATTTGAAGAAAAATAACGACTGCGGGTCAATAAAACTGACGCAGTGATTTAATTAATATGTATCATGTTTATTTGAACATGCATATTTGGATTTTTTAGTATTTTTAATTCTACACTAAAATATGAGTTTTATTGACATCAAACTAATAATTATCCCTATACATAAAGAAGTGATGTGAGTTTTAAGGTATATTATCGCACCAATTAATATCTCATTAACCTGCCTTTTAATTAAGGATATTATATTTAATTTGACAACTATCATGAATATGAGTGTGAAAATTGATATATCCGTTGCCCCAGCCATAATTATACTTACCCTACCCGTAAATATGAATTAATCTGAAATCATATAGTCATAATACGTAAAAAATATAGTTTTTATTAGTAAATTCATAAAAGGTGTTATATTAACTTAGTGAAAATGAAATAATTATCTAAAATCCATACGATCTTATGCAATTCTTTCAGATTAGTTGTACGCTCATTATAACTTATATAACTACGTAATTATTTCTTCATTTTCGTTACAAGTATTATTATGCAAGTAAATTATGATATAAAATAATATAGTTTATAATTTTAGAATTTAAGACAAACGGTACCAAGAAATCATATTTTAGGAAGTTTGGAACACTCCATTACGGTGTTTATGGGAATGAAAAGGAATATGCATTTCGTATAAGGTTCAGGAAATCGGTTGCACCCTGATATTGGCTCAAACATAACATAAGCCAGTTGGAAAAGTGACTTTGTTTTGTTTACAAATTCTACATAATTAAATATGAGCATAAGATTACTATCAATCCTCCGATATGTCTTATTCTGATATCTGCACAGGCATATCATTTTTTAAAAAGTACATGCCCAAGAGAAATTTCACACAATACCATCTAAAGCCGGTGGCATTGGAGGCGACAGCCAACATAGTCTAAAATGCGCATTGATTTAAATGTGTTAGCCAAAGACTCGTCGTTTTTTTATCGAAATTATTGAGGAAAATAACAGAGACCGACGTCGGCGTAAGACCGGTTTGGTGAGAGTAGACATTGAATCAGAGTGAGTATTTGTGAGAAAAATGTCTCCAACTTGACGGGGAGCGAAATGAATAAAGGGTGAGGGCAGGGAGGTGAAGGCACTCGATCAGTCTCTCTGCGTAGGACCCACAGGATCGCAAAAGGTAGAGCGAGAGGGAGAGAGCACGGTTATACCACCTCCATCCATCCCTTCCGAAGCAGAAGGTCAGAACAGGCCGATATCTAAACAACCAACCCTTTGGCTCAAACCCACTTCACGTCAGAGCCTCCTCGCCCCATATTCCGCCCCCCCCCTTTCAAACGTAGGCTGACTCCTACCAATCTCCCCAATCATCGAAGCAACGAACCCTCGCACACAGCCACCCACCGAGAGTCCCGACCGCTATTCACACCCCGGCCAACACTTCATATGGTCGCCCAACTTCCCTTCCTTACGTGCACCGACCTCTCCACTCCTGTTTCGTTCACACGTTGTCCTTTCCCCTTCGTTTATCCATCAATATAACTCCATGTTGCTCCAGAACCATATGTCAAGACTGATGAAAAATTAGAGTAGTTGAGAGGGAAGCAAAAAAACTATGTTTTGCTATCCTTCGATAGCAGCCATTTTGCCAAATATGTTTATCCCGTAGAAAATACACAGATAGTAACTGTTAGATAAGCATAACTTCAACTTTTATGCCGAAATCATAGTTAAATTCCATACTTCTACTATTGTTTCAGAAAATCAATGACTAAACTCGGAATTTTTCAATTTCCATTAGAGTTTCCAAAAGGAGTTTCTGAGTTTTCAGAAAAAAATAAGAGAATAATAAATAATTATTGATCATTAAAAGGAGTGGATACTATTCAAAATATGTAAGAGAGCAAGACTGCAAACGAATTCATTTACATATTGATAATTTATGATACACAGAATTGATTTACCAATACCAGTAACAGCCTTGGTTGTAACTAGATCGGAACTTTGCAGAACCCCCAACCTCTCCCGCCCTTCCTCCCACAACCCTTGATGCGCAAATGTACAGATAACCAATCATGTATTGACACTGGAAGATGTTGCGTCGCTAAGAAACCATGGCCGTAAAAAATAATTAAAGTTTGGAAATTTCAGTGCTGTAATTTCACATAACTTTCTTATTAATAATATCATGTTTAAGGAGGCTTAAATCAAATTAGAATCCTTTGATGTTTGAATAACAACAGATTTAGGAGCAAAGTTAGCAAACATAATACAACTGGTTTTATAACTCTATATAACATACACGAGTCAAATATATATATATAGCACTGTTATAGTTTGAAGATATGAAATGATAATTATTCAATTCTTCAATAGGAAAAATCCCGAGCTTACGATAATACATACGTTCGCGAATAAATATATCCCTATTACTTACAGCTCAGTACAAATGAAAAATGTCTTAGAAAACCAATGCATACAGCTCACTTATTTCACGAACAAGAGTAGTTCTGAAAATCAATTGCACAAGAATATCAGACTTTCTGATTTTTAATCAGATCAATCTTGGAAATTTTCAACGATTCCCACTACAACTGTAGGAAAACCAGATTGTTTAATAATCCTCTAAACATAGTCTTATAAGTGGTACACAGTCGTTTGATTATAATTTTTCAACTTCGAGCTTTAATAACCTATGTAAGCACAATACACATCCCTGCAAGCAAGCTGACCTTATGCGTCTGCACAAAAGGATTATACGCAACGGAAATATTTAAATATCATTGTTTTCCCTCGCCAACGCTTTCCTTTCAAATGACATTTGATATTTAAAACGGTATCATTTAAATCATAATTCTGTCTTATAATCCAAATAATTTCATTAAGGCAATATCTGGTAGAAGCACAGAGAAAAATATCTGAATAAATTGCTCTTGCCATATGAGTTAGACAGTATGCAACCACCCCATGCTGTTGTGTGTATTGGGTTGACCCCATTGCAGGAGACGCTCGAATCCTGCAATGCAATGGTAACTCGATTCCAAACAATTTCGACGAGACGTAGACGAGCACTGCAATACATAAAACAGAGATATATGATTGATCAAATATCAAAATGAAACAACTATGACATTATTTTGTTGGGTAGAACAGAGACTTGTGCGTCCTCTTTGACTTTACTCAGAAAGTAAAAATGACATTTATTGGAAAATAAATTTGGGATATAAAATAGTAAAAATCAAAAATCCCTAGGCTTCGGTGTTAACCGTTTGGCATTTAACAGCAAAACATAAGATCACCTAAAAATTAATGAGAGTTCACTAAAACTTGACGGCAGTGAGGAAAAATATACTTTGAAAAGAAATATAGTGCCTTCACATTGAGTTAACATATGAATGAGGCCAAATGGAATTAGAATTTCGCTTCACCCAGCCAATGTGAACTACCGAAAATAGTTGATTTGCTCTTGTATTAACTTCCTTCCTTGGAATTGCTGATACTTTTAGCATTGGTTTATTTTTAGGCATTAAACAAATACCAGAATATGGCTAGATCGACAATACTTGCAATCTTATTTTTCTAGATCGCAAAAACGAATAAAAAACGTTCACTGAATTTATTCAGTCTGTTTTCTACGATATTTATTCAAAAATCAAGTACCTTTTTTTTATTAAAAAACTTCACAAACAGTATTTAAAAATAATATTTTACACAAAATATACTATTGCTTGAGATACTTTTTGTTATTTTGGATGGACTTGTTATATCTGTTTGGATTTTTTGCAGCATGTAAGTTAATAGAAGATCCCTTCGACTGTGAAAAAAGGTCTGTTATCCTATTCCTGCGTGCAAGAAAGCGCGAACCCGGTGAAATTTATCAGCAGATGGTTAATATTTATGGTAACAGTCCAAGATTAATGTAATGGTTAGAAAACGGCCTAGACAGTTCAACGAAGGTCGAATGAGTGTTTATGATGAACCACGAGTGGGGCGGCCTTATTTGGTCACTTAGGTTTGGTCAGGAAAATTCCTGAGAAAATTCTTGAGAATCGGCGTTTTAAGATTTCCTCAGTAAGCGATGAATTTTCCGAAATTTCAAGAGAGCTCAAATAAAATCAAAACGCTGACCAGGAGTGTTTGACATCACCATTGGCGGCGTATTTCATTGGAGAGGGAATAAACAATAGTCTCCAGATACGACAGGTGGTAAATGTTTGTCAAAAAATAGTTTAATCTATTTTTTTTAATGTAAAAATAAATTCACACAAATTAATACAAAGTTATTTGATACAAAAATGGTACCTACTTTTTGAACAAGCATCATATTTGTACTCCGCAGTTGGAAATGCTCTTCAAGACTAAAGGACAAAATAAATTCTACAGACTTTTATTAATTAATGCGTAACTGGTAGGTACACCATCCATTATTTCACATCTGCTTCGAATACATCAGTCACTTTTTATACCCAGGTCGATCACAAATAATTGGTACTCAAGAGCTCGTTTAAAATGTTTTTTTAAATAATTTTAAATTTGTGAAAAACCTTGATACTAACTAGAATCAAGTTCATTGTCTTTCCTAATGCTATACCTAAAAAATAATTAATTTAATGCATATGCAATAATTTAATAATATGCATTAATTTAATGCATATTATCACTTCATTTTGAAAAAAAACTCCACCACAGTAAAAAGGTTTTATATTCCCAATTGAATAAAATCATGATTTCGTATTGAACATTCAATTAGTTATAATAATAATGTCCTCCAGGGATGGTATCTGTTTCTAAATAAGAATAATTATTATGTTCTTGCATTGATATTAATGAAGTTATGAAGGTAAAGTCTGACATCGATCAATCGTACATCGCTTGTCGATGTCCGAATTTTTCATTGGTAGAGTCATTTTATAGGTTTATTCTGTAATATTAAGATATTTTTATGCGTTAATATGTATTAAGTATATTTTCTATGCCTGCCTTACCTTATTTATTCAATTACTAATTTTGCACTCCACGGATAAGATGTTTCTTTCCTTTTCGGAAGGAAATCACAGTAATCAACCTGAAGGCCGGTTTGGTTGATGAGGATAGAGCTCACCCAGTACCTACTGTGAAATTCACACATCGAGGTAGGGTGACCAGTTCCTTTCCCTGTACCGCCTGTGATATCCCAGGATAACCTGGTACTCGAAAAATGGTGCTCAGCTTGGCTGAGGCAGAGGGTGGCACGAGATGTCGCCCGAAATCGAACCCGGACCCTCCGGTCAAGCAGTCCAGCGCTCTAACCACTGGGACCGCCACGGCCCATACCCTATATTATAGGCTCAGAAATTTATAATCATCTTATTTCAAAAAAATGTAAATAATCTTAAGCTACTGACTTCTTTACTTTATGTAAATTTCTATTCGCCGCACTTACACCCACCAGAATATACCTCCGCATTACATTGGTAGAAAATATCACGACAGGAATTTGAAATAGATTGAATGACAAATAGATACAAGAAAACCTTTTTCTCTCCCATAATTATTAACTATAACAGTAGGAAATGCTACTATTTGAACTTCCCGAATGTGAATAGACGCCATTTGTCCTAAACTACTCGGTGTCATTAAATGAATGTTGGTAACCGAACACTCCATGCCACACAGCCTCGTGAGCACTTGCGCGGATAGATATAAAAATATTAAAAGTAATATCCTAGTGAAAAATATTCGTTGACGATATCACTCAATCTATGTTATCTATTATTGCATGTAGGTATCTATTTCTTTCGGCCTTTCTGTCCGAAAAAAAAGTAGATTCATCCGATCCACCGCAATTGCAATCCTCAATATACCCTTTTACCGGTTCCATACAAGGATGTGCACCAACCAGCAAACCACTCTC
>LYUA01003508.1:18099-30558 GCA_002093875.1 Calopteryx splendens
TATATATATATATATATATATATATATATATATACTTATATATATATATGTTTCCCCATTAATCTATGCATTCCAGTTTTTAATTTATTTAGTAAGCCCCATATCCGTAGTTGATTTATTAAGACTATTCTTCTCTTTGCAGGTGAGTGCCACAACGAGGTAGTGTGACAAAGCAATGTAGGTAACGTACATTATCCCTCCGTTGTATCCACTGAGGTAATGTTATTTGACAATTAATCTTCCCTTGAGCTAAGGATTTCCAAGTTGAATTGAATGTTCATTTTATAATCTCAGACTTGTACCATCCATTAATTATGAAGTAGTTCCAAACCACTAGTCTCTTTTTTACCTTGGATACATTGAAAAACGAGTAAAATAACGCACATATAAAACTCTTCACATAAAATGCAACTATTCATTATCTCCAAATATGCTGTTTTTTCACCGCAATGCTTGTCGCTATCACTTGTTGAAATACATGTATTTTAACCTTCAAGAATTTTGTTTCTCAATCTGTTCTGGTAGCATTTTATAATCGATTATGCTCATGAAAAAATTCGATGGCATCATTACCATTGCCATATCTCGCAAGAATATTTTGCTCTCTCATTTTTCAAATGATGCTATTGGAAGGTCTACACACCGATCTCCGTTCTAAATCTTGAACAAATCAAAATCCAATGATTTTTTTTTGTTGAGTGAAGTTCAAAATGGCTTCACCCCTGATTATGCCCATTTCGCTTTGTGCCATTATGTAATGGTCCCCCCAATTCCGACGTTAAGAACGCTCGATGGTTGACTAACAAATATTACATTTTCGCCCTTCGCATTCCGCGGCGGTAGGCATTTTTCCGCGCAGCTTCCTCTCTTCCCACGGTGAGCATCGACACTCGCGACCCATGAAGGTGCAAGTCATTGAGTCCAAGGACTAATGAATTTGTCCCGAAGTGTGTTCCACGCCTCGCTGTGGTTTTCCTCCAAAGCCGGGTCTAGCTTAAATACTCTTACTGCCTCTTTCCTGTCGATGGACAGATTTTCTGCCGCCCCACGCGGATTGAGTTACGGCCTTCGGCGTCGGGGGACGGTGACTATGAACAGAGTGGTGTTTGGTATTTTTTTTCTCCTCCTTACCTTCCCTTCTCACCTGGGGGAGAGGGGCAGGTATTTCAGCTCGTATTTTCGGCCGAGGGCTCTTCTCCCACACCCCTTATCCCTTTCCCGCCTCCCTCGCGTGTTTTATTCGCTGACGCCGATATTGCCGCTTCGGTGATCCTACCCCTTTTTTTCCGCCCTCCCACGTGCCCTCCGGCTTCCGTGACCCCGGCATCGTAGCCTCAATGAAATTCGCAGGCCATTAAGCCACTTTGGTGGGGCTTAAGTTACGCTCCAATATCGGATGACGGCTTGTTAAAAAAATTGCTAGCAAATAGGTACACGATGGAATTATATTGCTCGGCGCGTTCTTTTGGGTCGCCTTTTTATATTGTCTCACCTCCAATTACGAGTACGTTCCCCCGCGCCTAGACCGTTGATCCATTTTTCTCGCCTGATAATTGCGGAGACCAATAATGAGGCGCCCATCCATCGTTGATTCTCATTGAGCGTTGTAACAAAAGTAATGCCTTAACGCAGGTATTATAATGGATAATGCACCTAATTCATAAGGCAGTATGAATTGTATTTGGTGCAAAATATTTTGAATGCCTAATTGTGTCGGAACGGTAAGGATGCTTTCCGACTTTTAAAATTCTGTTAGGTACTGTTCCATTGCAATGAAACTAACTTTTTTCTCCTGGAGATGACTTTAAATATTAGATATCACTGTTGTTTCACTCTTCAGCATTCTTCACTTTTTTCCTTTTCCACTACCCAAAATGTTTGTTAATTGGATCGTGAGATCATGAACGTCTTCAAAATTGATTCACCGTGAGCTGTTTTGGACTTTCCAATAAATTTCTCTAATCGCCAAACTAATTCTTACCTTTTAGGCTTTACTTCACTCCGCTAAGATGAATAAACCTATGAAAGTTATAAAGGCTATTGTTGTCAGCATATATTGAAAACATTTTAATAGTTATTATTTGTCAATTCAATAAGCAGTAAATTTTCAGTTTTTGGGAATTTATGATTAAGTTATAAGTTGAAAAGTTATGTTAATTTTCAGCTAAATGGCAAAGACTACCACATTTTCTCATGTTCTGTTGACATTTTTGGGGTGGCAAAAGATATATTGGAAAAGTTGGAAATATTTCAAAACACGCCAAACTGATGCCACCATGAACTTTAATTCTCATAAAACATTTATACTTTTACTTCATACTCGTAAAATATTTCATGCCTATTTTCTGTGACATTTTGAAATGTGATATTGCTTCCAAATAAAATATGGGTAATCATTCAAATCGTATTCTTCAATCAATTAGTCCGATTACAGCACAAAGCGTATTACATAGGACAATATTGCAATCTAACAACAAGGAAAATCACAAACACCAAATTCCTAGTTTGGGAAAAATCAACCTATGCGGCAATTGACCTCTAGATTAGCAGGCGAGGTGGTGGTAATCTAAAAGTAAGGTTTGGGAAATTCTAATAGCTATCGTCTATATCGCTCATGCCTCACGCAGGGATGTATCTATGAGCATTTGCGGCCATTTGTAAGTAAAATGTTAATATAACCAGGTATTTGGCTCACTTTTGGTGCTTAAAGAGAGATTTTTAGAATTATTAACCACCACTGACTAGACTCAAGGTTGAATCTAGATCGTAACTTTCCACAAAACTGCTTTTTAAGTATGTGGAAAAACGCGATTTAGTCTTAATTTGGAGCATGATTACCTTCCATTACGTCTCGCCGGTATGGTATATGGTAACCATCACGGATGAGATATTATGATCTTCTGTTTTAATTATTATATGCCCAAGGAATATATTTATTAAAACAGAACCGTTATACCCCTTTGATTTATTGCTAGTGATACCCCTTTGATTACCCCCTTTATTAAAGCCGTTACACCCCTCTGATTTTTGTGCCAGCTCGGTAAGAAATCCCTGTTGCCGGGATATTAAAGTTCCGCCTTGAAAACGCAAGAACTGTGGAAAGCAATAACTCCTCGGGTATGAACGTCGTAACCATTCTAATATTTGTTACATATGTGGAAGAATTTTCATATAACATTTTCCATAGGAGCACTCGATTCCGGAATCCACTTCTATTTATTTTGCTAGAAATGCAATAGAGCCAAATTTATGTGGAAAATTGATTTCTACTGGCTAATTTCCTTATTCAGAAAAGATGCTTCTCTTAACTGTTAAACATTTAATTTATCTAATCTTCTGATATTTATTGTAACACCAATTATAATTGGTAATAGCAGTAATATTGTCCCCAATGGTAATCCTTTCTCGACGAAATAGCTAGTAACCCATAAGGCTATAAAACCTAGCACATTTCCATTCTTATTAATGTGTTTTATTAAAAACAGCTCAATGAGAACTAAACTTTGCCAGAATATCGTATGTGTTCTTGCAGCCCATGCAAGTACCTTAATTTTATAAATCGAGTTTAAATTATATCGCTGCGGTAGGATGATGATAACCCAATCTTTTTTCTTATTTCTGTATTCTTAAAATTAAGAAATAATGGACAAATCTCAATATGATGAAAGACGAAGGAAAAAAACAGATGTAGAATATATTATGAGAAATTATGAATTGTAGGTGAAAATTCGAAAAATTTTTGGGTCATAAATATCGGAATATCCACCTGTTTGTACTCAAATGTTGTCATTCAAATCTATATGGTCTCTTCAGTAGAGAGTGACAATATATATAATAATATTTTTAATTCCCAAAATTTACTGTGAAAAAATTTCATTTTATAACATAGTGTAACTTTAACGTATTAAGTACGTATATGTGATACAATTTTCATTGATTTTACTCCAGTATTACGTCAGCGGCAGCCGTCACAATTTGAAACGTATTCAGTTCGCCTACGGCAACAATGGAGTTAGTACGGGACGAACGATATGCATGAATTGCAATTTTGCTTTCGCCTGGAAAAATAGTCGCCAGAGGCCTATGTAATGATACAGGAGAATAATAGAGACTTTGTTATTTCCTTATGCATAGCAAGAATATGGTTTTAAATGTTTAAATAAGGGAGACAATTAATTTCAAAGTAAGGTCGAGCCGGAGCGCCAGTCACTGCTCTTACGGAAGTAAAGAGCTACTGCCATTTTGAGAGCGGATGGTCGAATATCGTGAAGAGCACCATCAGAAATATTGAAAATTTCAATGGGTGCCGCCCCACTCGTTGGTAGCAGAAAAATTGCACACGAAAAGCGTATGTGCGCGTTGAGTTCCGAGACTGCTCATACCCGAACAACAGGACGTTTGCGTCCAGGTTTTTTTTCACCCAATGGAATTGACCATCAAAGGTTGTAGGATGAGTAAGGGTATTTTGTTAAAAACATTATGGTAGTTTATTATTGGCCAGATTTTGTACTTGATCGATTCAATCGAAAATTATTGATTCGATGGTCTTTGCCGTATGAGTATCGGCCAAACATATCTATGTTTAAAAATTGTAATGACATATGAAAATAGGTTTTATGGTTTACCGATCAGCAACGACGTATATTCTGTATTCCAACTTAACGAAACATGGAATTTTCCAGTAGAAATCATGTTGCTTTGTGCATATTTAAATAAAACAAATTTAAATGATGCCCTCTGGACCCTCAAAATAATGCATAACTGCCTCCAAGATTTGGTGTTCGCAATTCCTATTCAGAATTTGCATGGATATATTCACAAGTATCAATAAAACTGACAAGCGATTCAATCGGCTTTGGATCCGTCGGCCTCGGCTCTAAGAGTGTGTGTTTGGAGGATTTTCAAGCATTTCGAAGTGGATCCTATTAAACATCTGGATCCCGCGCTCACTCGAGACTAGAAATGGGTTTCTCTAAGTAAAGAGTCATTGCGAAATATGCTATGCAAATCCATTCGCTTAAATAAATCGTGCTCCTATTACTTGACTGCAGGTGATTCGATTTGAATCATGCTATGGAATCCATAGCGAGAATAATAGCGTAGGATCTCGTATTGGATTAAACTACTACTTTCACGGGAAGGCTGCAAATCGTCGGTTTTCTCGAAACCATATGAAATAAAATCATAAGGTGATGGGTTGAAAATAAATCTTACCGAATCGACGGAAATTTTGCGTTTCCAAATCCGTTTAAAAAATCGAGAATTTTATTCTACTTATCGATTTTAGAATGAGTCTGACGAAAAAGATATATCGGCTGGAGAGAATCGCATTTCATAATTTTCATTTTGGCAGCGTGGTGCAGAATGACGTGTTTATTCAGTTTGGATATCGGATATTAGGTAGGTGAATCCGAGGAATAACATTTTTAGTAAAGAAATATCTAGCTCTTTAAAGGATTATCGTCAGGTTTAAACAAAACCTTTAAGAGCGTACGTTTTATCGTCCCATTGGGAGGCAGAAAGTATGCAGAAATGAAGAAAGGGTTACTGCAGGGGTGTGGGGCATCAGAAACCTACTTTAAGCGGTAGATTACCATTAATAATAAGAGGGAGGGACGGATAATAGGGATGTTACGCGGGATGAAGGGAGGTTTAGAAATTTTTCAGAATTGAAGAAAGGGTTATTGTAGTGTAGGATGCTGCGATTTTAGCGTTGTGTCAGTCGTATAATAGTGTGGTGTCTATCAGAAACCTACCCTAACCGGTAGACTACAGCTAATAATAATATCAAATTTGAAGGAGCATTTCAGCAAGAATCGCCTCATATTCTTCGACTTCGTGTGATTATATATTTGACTCAACTTCATGTCCTTATTATTCACATTTGGAGAAATCGGTCAATATTATATTGATCAGATGATGCGAATCTATAGTCAGGATCCCAGAGTCTGTATGTATTACCACGTCGAGGGACGTTTGAGCCTATTGAGTCGGTAATCATCCTCGGGTGCCTAAACTACGCTCAAAGCATCGGCAGATATGCGCTGCATAAAATCAGGAACTTAATCGTTAACTCGGTTGTGCACAGATCTTTAACTCTCTCACCCGTTCGCAGGGCCACACGTCGGGTATGACGTGCCGCCGGCCCCGTCGCTCGGCGAGGAAACTGGAACCACCACGCATTTCATCCTATAGGAGGCGGAGTCGGGAGTGTGGTGATGGTTCAGTGCATCTTCGAATTGCTCGGAACAACCCAATTTCTGGGAAGGGGGGATTCACATCACGCGTCGCCACTTGGGGAGCGGGATCGGTCGACGGAGGAGCGCGGAGAGGTCCCCGAGGGAGAGTCGGCGGGCTTAAGAGAGAGAGAGAGAGAGAGAGGAAACGGGAAGGGAAAAGCGAACGTGGCGTTGTGAAAACGGGAGAGAGAGAGAGAGGGAGAAGGGACGCGAGCCTTCGAGGGGATGGATTCAAGGGTAGAAGAGTGAATAGAAAGAAAATCTTAAGAGGTTGAATGGCCTTCTCCCAGGGGGGAGGGGGATGCGGAATGTCACCATGGAAACGGTCACGTTGGGTCGTCCTCCTCCAATCCCTCGCTCCATCCCCCGCGCCCTCCTCTCTTTCCCAGAGAAAAACAGCCGAGTGACCGTACCCGCCACCCTACTCCGCTCTCCCTCCCTCCCAATTTCTTATTACGTGAGCAGAGCTTGATGTGCGGCTCAGCGGAGCAGGCACGGAGTGCGGCGGCGGTTTCCCCCCGATCCCCAAGGGGTGTGGGTCTCCGGCGGAGGGGGCATTTTCGCATTTTGCCCTGTCCGCGTGGTCGTTGCGAGAGGCGTTCAAGGTGACGTGTAATATATAGGAGTGAAGGGGAAGGATGAGATGGCGGTGTCGTGGCCCACGAAAACTCCCTTTCTGGGATCCGGATAACTGAGGGAAATCTTGCACGCGTAAGCTTTCAGAAGTAATTCACATCTCCCGGTAAAGAAAGAGCGACAAAGAGCGTCGAGTTAACAAAAAATAACAGGATATTAAGATGCCAGAAAGGAACAAATGAATGAATAGAATATTTTTTTTACTGTCACCGTGTACGCATTATAACTAGACTGGAAAATTATTTGTTTATCCCATAGCGAGAGTTTTCAGAAAATAATTAATTAGGCAAGCACCCTAGTGTTTTATATAATCCTTCCAGTAATCCCTTTTCCGTATTTCCTTGTGAATGCGGATAATTCATTTAATATTTTAATTAGTACATGAAAACCCGTGGATATTTCATTAATTTTTTGCTGTGTTTTACACTACCTTTGTGTTATTCAAATTTCCATAAATAATATGCCATTTTTACGGCATTTCTCACATCCTGCGTTTGTAGAGTTTGTTTCATCGTATTTCCTACGAACGACCTCTTCCCCTAAGCGTTTACGATCTTTCTGTGTATCCGAAAACTTAAACCACCCCCGTTCACTCTTCTCCAACGTAAAGTCTAATAAATCTCTCATCGCTCATACCGAGAAGATACAAAAACCTTAAGAAAGTGACGTAAACCCCGTGTAACGGGCAGTTTCTCACTGTAAGCCATTCAATTAGTATACCTGCTGGTGGTGATGTCCTTTTGCGTGCCTAGCTGTACCTATTAAAAACTATGCGATCTAGCATTTAGCGACATTTTATTTAGTTGGCCATTTTATGGCTATCGAGTGGAAATAATATAGCTCAAGTAATTTATGTGGAACTTCTCGCAAAAATATAGAAAGATTACTTCCATTTATCTCAGAGCGTCATTGCTCTCGTTAAATATGAGAGGTGATAACTGTATTATTTCATCCGAAACAAGATCTAATGGTATTCAGCCGAATTAGTCTGGAAATCACTACCTGATCTGGTATCTAACTATCTCACCAATTTTTTCCTTTCCCTTGGAAATGGGTATTGTAGAAAAGATGTTGGTGTTTAGCCCTGGAAACATTTTCCGGATTTCTGAGTCACTCGGGAGACCGTATGAACCGAAAAAGTAGCGACAAAGTTTTGGTCTGGTGGATAATTTTCACATATTTTTAAACGATAAAGGCACAGCTAGCAAATCAAAATGAATGCCAAGGTCTCATGTTACTAGATTAGTTAGATTTAGATTAAAAGGGTGCGTCGATAACTAGGTCACTTAGCACATCCATAAAAATTAATAAAAGATTCTAAAGGAAAAGGTTGCTTGATAAATGAAATTATTACTAAATATCTTTAATATGTTTAGTCTGGATTAAAAATAAAATTACACGGCTAATTTCATCAGGGTCGTCGCCTAAGATAGAGCCTAGGTGTCCTCTGATGTCTAGCTGGTTACGTGCGTCTTACATGTTACTGGATAATACTTCTCCTTGCTTTAAACTTCAGAAATGCAAGCTATTGCTCAGATTTGATCTCTTGTGTAACGACTATTAGTTACTTTTTTCTGTCAGCCGTTCAGTCTCCCCATATATCTCAAAAGAGAACTAAATTTTCTCTTAAAAGTTAACGCTATGATATTGCGTTCTTACACTGATGATCTAATAAAGCACTCTAGAGTTTGAATCACAGCTATGATAGCAAAAGAATATCCACCGTTGTAATGATCCCACCCTATGTTAACATTGAATTTTCACATCCAGAAATGCCCACTATGATGGTATCTGTAGCGTATGTAATATACGTTATTATTCTTTCCTTAGGCATTAAATTAAGCTCAAAGACGTTGTAACTGCCATGAAAGACGTTAAAAGTTTCCTTCTCAGTAATTAATCTTCAGCAGATAGTTTGATGACGGAAGTAATAACTGGTCAAGCGGAATGGAGTCTTGCACTTCTTTTTATGTGGTAAATCAGCCGAGGTATGATGGGGCTAGTAGTTTGTCCGTGCCAACAAAGCAGTCTCTTTAATTCAAATAAAATAATCCAGGCACATTTTTGCAAGAGATTGTTCCGAATCCTCCATATTGTTGCCCCCGAAGGTCTTGTATCTTCCTCGGCGATGTCTATCTACATTCTCCTTCCCATTCCCCTCCACAGTGTGATTAGATACCGAATGTAGGTTGAAAAAATACCGTAGGAGAGAGAGTAATACTCGGATATAAGCTGTGACATATGTTATCAGTCACACCGCATTGAAAAGAACCTTCATGGGGAACGGAGGGCGAAGCTAGGACTACCAACGCTACCTCTTCGCCGTCCAGTCCTCCCACTCTCCTGTCCCATTACTTTTTTGAGTAAACAATTCTCTAATGTTACCAATTTTTCTTTCCTGGAAGAGTGGGAGCCATGCTTAATATAGTGAATGTACTATAAAAGTAAATTTATATCTCTATAGTGGGAGCGGTGGGAAACGAGATTGAATAGGTGCCCAAAGAATTCTGCATATGCTTAAGCGCGGCTAGACTTTAGTACGCAATACCATCAAAATGTTTTTATTTCTGGTGCCAGCTGTTGAAATCCAAAAACCTTTCATCAAAAAAAAGTATTATATTTTAACTCCATCCCAAAGTAGTAACGTTTCCCTGCTTCCTGATCAACTATCATAAAATAACACTTGCGGTAGGGTACCTACTGTTCATGACATTTTGGCCGTTTTATAACACTGTTTGAACTGTCGTCACAAAGCCAAAGTGGCTATGGTAATTAAGTGCCATGATGGAATTATAATTAACCTGATATTTTGTGAATAAAAAATGTCCTTTTTATCTGTGTTGCGAGTGTTACGTATTTTATATAAAACTTAAATTGTATACGAGTTTTACAATACTTTCATTTCTATAAATTCCGAAAAAATTTGTTGACCATGGGCACTCTAGGATGTGCCTTAATGTATGTTACTCGTTCATATTCAAATTTGTTGACCTAATAATGATCGCTAATTGCTGCAGTAATAAACTTAATCGTTTGGGAATACCATTTTCATAGACCTCTCATGTCCTTTCTCCCACAAACTTCGGAAAATCGTGCCTTTAATCATCAGGGTTCTTAATCTTATCTTAATTAATCTTAATCTTAATCATCATGTTGCTTAACCCATTTAATTAAAATTTGTTCATTAAAAACTCTGCAGTTTGCTAAAAATACTTTTATTGATTATGTTAGTGAAACTGTGTATTTGTTATGGTAACGGATATTAGAGAATGCACTTGGTATTTTGCTTACCTAAAATATCGGCGAACGGGCCGCAGTCTCCGGAATATTTATGGCGGCGGATATGTAGGAGGGAGAAACTAGCCAAGTATTAAGGCCTTGTGTCATGTAATAAAGTCTTATTCTTTTTCAACAAGGATTTTCGTTTAGTGATTTCATGATGTTTATATTTTCCTGCAAATTGTAATTCATAGTGCGAAGAGTTCATTCATAGTGTGCATTTAAGTTTTATGTTTAAATTATGGTTGAAATGTTTTATGCATATCACCTATTTTTTTAAGTTGATGCTTGTTTTTTTTTATTTGAATAAACCAAAAACAATATTAATAAATAATACACTTCGTCATGGAAAATGGTCGTCATAGAAATTTAAAAAAAAGAAACGATAAAAAATGGTAGTCGTTCTGTTCGTCTGTACAGTGCCGCATAAATATTCCTCGCTCCATCTTTCCTCGGCGTTTTTTTTTCATCATCATCCCATTCCCGAGTGCGCCGTTCAAAACTCATCACTCCACTCCTCTCGGATGCACCCCCTCCCCTGGATCTCTGCCCACCCACTCGTCCAGCCTAAATGTCTGCCTAAGACCCTTTCCTCCTCCACAGCCCCCAGAGGGAGAAAAGATTACGTCGCCCTGGCGCTAAAAACGCTCGCGGCGCACACACCTCCCATCGTTCCCCACGGGCACGGGCGTCGTAAAATTTAGACAAATCCTTTCCCCTTGCTGCCCGCTTCCCTCACACCCGCAGATGAATGTTTAAAATTTCAAAATCCCTCTTCGCAAGAGTCCGAGGTGCTAGTAGGGGTCCGAGGTGCCTCACCTGCGGCGCTGCCAAAGGTAAAGTTAAAAAAAAAATTAACAGACTCCACGCACGGTGTCCTAAACGCCTACGGCAGCATCTCTCTAAAAACGAGAATTTCATGTGATGCATTCAGTGAATTCTCTATTCAATTTGATGTAGCTCTACGAGTTTCTAGAATTGAGCTTTCAAAGCTCCATATCTAGTTTCCCTGAACTACTCACAAATAAAATCTATTAACGTCCTCCTTTTCATCTCCTGAAGTCCCGAAGACACAACTTTTAATAAAAACTTTCAAAGAACAAAGACTGAATATATTACATTTCGAGTAAAGAATATATTTTTATTTGCTTTTCAGAAATGATGACTGAATAATATGATGATTATTTGTTTCAGTACTCGGGGCAGTATATTACTTTTATGATAATACTATGGCAATCCATCGTTGTTCTGAGTTTTTTTTTAGGTTGCACGGAGAGTAATATTTTTATTTTGAGTTACATTTACTTCAGTCAATATATTATCGTACAATTATAAATCCCCATTAGGAAAGAAATTTAAACCAAACCCTGTCCCCTCGTTAAAACTGTAAGCTGTAGTCATGATTTTCTTTCACTCATTGTTCACATTAATGCGTACTTCATCCAACAACGATTATACAATCCCAATACAATAGAAAATTGAGCAACCTTATTGTTGCAGCTTGTTAATACTATGAGTGAGAATGGAATAACGGGTGCTGTTTCAAAATGTCACACCCAATTATACGTTTTTCTACCTCTCTGGCTTCGCTACCTTCTCCTGGGAGACATTACATCTCTCATAAAATACGGATGGCGTGAAGAAAAATTCGAGAAAAGTTAACCCGTAACCGTACCTTGGGGAACACAGGTGTAACACTGTCCGTCGGCTCACCGTCGGCGATGTGAAAGGGGTGAGAGAGGGGAAGGAGGGAAGGAGGGTGGAAGGATGGAGGGAGGGAGGATGGAGGGCCACAAGGGAGGTAAGGGAGAGAGGAGAGGAGCCGAGGTGGAAAATGATCCGGATTGTTGGAGGTGGAATATGATCCGGATTGGTGGAGGTGCAAAACGCCTGTGGCGCAGAAAAGAGTTTAATTGGGTGAAAGGGATGAGGGATTATGCGTGGGAGAGTCGAGGAATGGTGTGCTACTAACTATAAGGGACGCTCGCGGCGGCCGCACTAGGGGCTTCGTCTGCGTAACAAGTTCATGGTTTTCGCTTCAACTGTTGCCAAAATTAGTCGAAAATTTGATTGATTCGCAGTGCCCGTGAAGGTAACTTTGCGTGGATGGCGTTGACACTCGGGAAGGAGAACGGTGTTTGCGCCTTGGAACACACATTGAAGTGACCTGCCTGTAAACATCGAACCGTCAGAGGTTCCGAGCAAATCAATTTTTGATGTCGAATTCAGAGACTGTTCAAAAAAATTTTTTATGTATGCATATATATATATATATATATAGTTCAGATGATATGAAGAAGCCATT
>LYUA01003509.1:144763-156241 GCA_002093875.1 Calopteryx splendens
TTCCTAATTAACCAGGTGTTGCTTTTTCAGGCAGCGTTGCCACAGTGGTACAAAGCTCATTCCAAGGTGTTGGTGATTTTCTCGTGAAGATTCTACAATTTGATTAGGTTCATTAGTCTGTGTAGTTTCAGATAAAAAAGTGGGAGGACTAGTTTTTTTTCTGAAACAAAATTCGGATTTTAAGGAAAGATCCTAGTACATGGAATACCCTTCACTACGTTCCCAACAGTGGCAGCTTTATTCCATGCTTCATTCAGAATTTTTGAGTTATTATGAAGGTACATAGTAACAGCCTGGTGATAGAATGTCTTAAGTGGCTTAAAAACATTCTAATGGTTGTAGCTAATGTATAGTGTGGGCTTAAAAAAAATATTCCATGTCATTTTCGAAGCAGTATTAAGGCATGACAATGATGTAACGTGTGACCGTCTAGATTTAAAGCACACTTGGTCAATTTCATTGAAAATGTTGCAGCTACAAAAAAAATCTTCATTTGTGTATCTGGTCTCAGACATTGTAAAAATCACTCCATATGGCATGTTTTCTGCATACTCAGCTCTGTTTCAAATACCTTTTTGAATTGGGGTTGTGAAGATCCCACTTACACTACAGCATGCTATCAAAGTAATGTTTTCTCCTGTCTGTTCACTAGTTCACTTCAAGACAAATTCCCTTAAAAGACAGCTGTCCCATTGTTATTAAGACAAATGCCATGTTGAAAAATAATTAGTGAGTTGAAAACACTATCAAAAGCAATTGGGAATTAAACAAATTACAAAAATAAGAATTGAAGATGTAATAAAGATGCTGGAATGGTGGTTGTCGTTTATTATTTATGTTTTCAAAAATATTTTTCTGTTTTAACTGAAAATAGTCTATTAGAGAAGTTACTTTTTAATGATTTATTCAGTATCATGTATCCTGTAACTTGTAACCCTATTCTCCAATGTAATTTAAGTGTCCACTCTTTCTTCTTCTTATGCCAATTAAAAATTGCCATAAATCATCAATGTTTAAGCATAGCTTGTGTCACGGAACTGTCACAATTTGAAACCATGATGTCTCGCATTCATTGATTTTACATAACATGATATATGTGTAATCTTTCAGACATTAGAATGGGCCCAGCTGAATCTGCCGAAGAATGCTAACTTAACTGGCAAATGCGACGATGATTCCATTAAGAGCAATGTTACCCAGGTGAGATTTTGGTGGAGCAACAACACCAACTATCTGGAGGTAATCTTCAAGAGCTATAATGAAAGCAAAACCTTCAACATTACTCGACTGTATCTGGCCCAGAACAATTCTGGTGACAACTTCCCCAACAACACAGGTGAGGAAAACTTAATATAGTTAACATGTTGGTTGTAAGGTGCTCCTTGTGGTTAATTTTGGATTTCTGGAATCTGGATATCTTTTCGGAAAAATCAACTTTGCTTAGGGTGAACTTTGGAAAATTGATTGTGAATGGACAAATTTCATTGACTATAAGCATTTGGATTACTCACTCATGTACATTAACTGCATGGAAATTCCTTGATGTGTTTATTCGTTATCTCAGCCGTATTTAAATAGTAAACAAAACTAGGTAGTTTCACTCCTGTAATGTTCAGAAATCATTGTTTGTATTTAGAAATTGGAATGGAGTTTAAGGTTGAAAATATAAGTTGATGATTGTTGTCAACTTGACATTTGAATTGGTGTGATAGTTGTTAAACTTGATTTTAATGTGTGGGAGAGAGGTTTTCAGTTTCTCACTCAGCTAGCTATAGCTCCCTAGTCAAACTTGTCAAATTTTAGCTTTGTGTTGGTATTTTCCTGTGTATACCCTCTTCTCAGAAGCGTAGTTACGTACTTTCACACAATTATCACTTGTCTTATCATTCCAAATATGGACAATTTGTCTGGAACATTGTTGACGTTTTCACAGTCACATAAACTTTGCCAAGACGTTGCTTAATGTACCAATTGGAATGTATTTGTTTTTCCACCTTTCAAGTAAGATATTTGGAGATATAAATAGACTAGGCATGTTCACTCTGTTGACTGTATCATGTTCAGTCCCACATAGCTAACTCAATTACTTTGAAGAAGTAATTAATTTCATAATAATCTAGGATTTGGGAGGCAGTAGAAAAAAAGCAATTCCATATTGTGTTACTTTAGCATATTTGTGTGCCACTCTACACCAAATTCTGTCGACTGAAGCAAAACACAAAGATGACAGTAATCAACACCAAGTTTGGGTTGATACTTGATGCTACAGCTCACTTTATAGTAACCCTGTAGCATGTGAATTTTAAAAAATTCGAGGGGGGGTTAGTCTCCTTCCCCCTGTACTCCCCCACTGCTTTCCAGAATGTTCTGCTACCCTTAGCTTGTATGAAGCTGGGGGTATTCAGAGGCATCTCCTGAATTTAAACCCCCTATTACTCTGCCAGTCAATAACCGAACATCCAATGCTGAAGTATTATGTCATAGAAAAAAAACTAAGCTTGTAATGATTGGAAATCATGCAAACAATTCACATGAAATTTCACGTAGCCTGAAACAATTCAGATTATTGGCTCAAAACTAGGGAGAAAGATTGCCACCATTCATTCCTGAATAAATAGCAAATTGCACTATTGCACAGAATAAATGCTAATACTGGTAGGTTTACCTTTCACCATTTTATGATATCCTTGTGTACCTTAAAAGAAGTGAAGCCTGAATGAGTAGTGTTTACGATGGTCACTGTTGGTCCTGGAGCATTTTCCCCTCAATTGATTCCTTTATCAGCAGTACAAAAAAATTTTCATTGGGCTAATCTTTCAGATGTTTGCCTAACATTGTGTGTTGCTCTTTAAATTGGCCATATTTGAAATCTCATCACACTGCATCTTAAATTAAGGGTGTGATTCCACTTCTCGTCATCTGGGTATTGTTCAGGTTACTGATAAATCATATGTCCCCCTTATGTTGAGTTGCCGAAATTAGGCAGTTAAATTGGAATATAGGGCAGGATCATGGATCTTGTTTTGCATGGTACTGTTAACACTACTAATCTTTAGTGCTGTTATTGATCAGGATCTTGCTGCACAGCTCCTGGGATTCAAGGCAATCCAAGAATAGCATTTTCAGATTCCATAGAGTGAAATTCAAAGGATAGTATTTTGTTGAGTCCTCTTGTGTTAATAAGGATACTGATAATGCACACATGCCATAATGATTTAGGATTCCACTCCTGAATAACATTGAGGATTTTCTTTCTGCATGACAGAACAGTGTTGCCACTTTCATCATGTTCTTTTTTAAGTAGAAAATCTTGATTAATTTATGCAATAATATAAGAGTGCAGAGAATTCAGAATTCTTCATGGAAGTTTATATTCTGATCAATGTGTGTGTTATTTTGTGAAAATCAGTAACCATTCTAAAGCAAGAATCAGTTGACAAGTGTTAAGCTGAATAGCTTTTAAACTACTTGATGAAGGCCACAGGTAAACTGTGTTGCCTCATCCGTACAAGATATATGGATTAAGTGTATGTGGGATGTTTCTTTGTAGTGTTGTTTGTGTTAAAAAAAAGTTTCAAGTGAAATCATCATGAGGCAATTGAAGGAAATATGTGAGAATATTTAATCGTCCGACAGACACTGGATGTTCAATTGTTTCAGTGATTTTGGATACATAGCAAAAGGATTTTCTGGTGCACAAATGATGTGCCATGTGATGTTGGTCGTGCACATGGCGAATTGGGGGTTGTAATGTGTTATGAAGGAAGAAATTAAAATTTTGTGTTCCACATTTACTCAATGATTGGAACTATTTTTAGTTGCATGGTTACCTAGGTTCAAATTCTATTATTTTGCTTGGAGTTTAGAAAAATGCATAGTCAATGTATGTGTCCATTTAAATTCTCTACGTACACAAACCCATCTCCATGATGACTAGCTCTTTTTAAAAATAACTGGACCTAAGATTTGGATCGATCGGTGATCATTCTTTTCCTGTAGGGACCCTTTAGTGGAATTACAAATCATAGTCAATTTCAGGGTTAAGAGGTATTAACTTACTTTTTTGACAGGTTGTACAATGTTTAATCATATCATCACATGCTGCAAAAGCCTTGTGAGTATTGAAGAAAGGGATTTCTGAAAGCTCTGAATGTCTGTTACCACATGGAGAGCTCTACCATGTTTGTAGATGGTGATTGCTTAACTTAGGTCTTGTATATCAGTTCGTTTATCATTGTGATTGGGTTGAGAAATCACACATAACTGGCAACTGTGTCATCACCCAGCATTTTAATTTCCATCCCTCAAAGAGTGCATAGATTCTACATGTTCCTACACAGCACAAAAATGCATTCATAAATGGGCTCTTGTCACTGCAGTTCCATCTTATTTCATTTTCCTTAGATCTTCTGAAGCTCATCATGTCACCCCAAAGTTTGTTGATGCAAGGTTGGCATTGAAAGGGCCCTGGTTCAAAGTAGACTGCTGTGTGTGTAGTGTGTGTCAAATGTGAATGTCATCAGCACCGTATTGGTTTGAGTCGAGTCTTGTCGCAGTTTAGGCTCAGATTCTCCATCCGTGAATTGTGGTGATGCATTCACAATTCATTCCTGATGTAAAAATTCTGCCCTGAATCAAAAAAATCAATGTTCAGTATGATGCAGTGCAACATTCATAATTCTCCAGAATTGCAGGGCCTTGTTAAGCAAACAGTCTAACATTGAGGGATCTCATGTTTTCTGAAAAGTACTGAACTGTGAGGATTGTCTGTCGTGACTCTACATTCATCACTCCGTGAGGAGTACAGTTTTGGGTGTTTGTATGCAGTTTTTTTTAGTTTTATAAAGATGAAATTCATAGCTGTTAAGGGTTTCCCTTACATTTTATCAAGCACAAATAGCCTTCTCTAAAAACTGTGAGTATTGGGAACACAGCATGTTGACATTGTTCCTCGCATCATAACCAGTCTTAAATTGGCTTAAGTACTTTGCAAAAGATTGGGGGATCCAGGTTTAAAATCCAGTCCTGGCTAGTGATTGTTTTCACTATATTTGTTTGAACATCAGTGTGCGGTTGTGTCGAATTCAGTTTTGGCATATTTCAGTGTAATTTCTCTGAAATGCTGCATATAATTATTCATCCAAGTTGCATGGGCTGATAGTTCAGGGTTCAGCTCTCCTCAATACTAAACCAGCAGCATGTGAATTTTACGAATCCAAGGAGGATAGTTTACTTCCCCCTGTACTCTCCCACTGCTTTCAAGAATGTTCTGTTACCCTTAGCGTGGATGAAACTGGGGGTATCCAGAGGCATCACCTGGGGACATAATAACTGCAGGTCTGCCGCTTTCAACGAAAGGGTTAAGTGCTTCAGTGTTTGCTTTGCTGCCTATAGTTGAGAAATTCTTGGGGAAAAGAAGAGGAATGGAACATTAGGGGTGTTTTTTTTATAAGCTCAATCAGATACGGCAATGAAACAAAAGTTTAAAACAAGTTCATCATTATTTTCCAAAACATTTGCATGCTTTCTTCGCAACCAACTTCTTTATTTGCCTTATTGATGTTTAAAACCTTCAAATGAAATGAAACAACATACATGGTTTTATAAATATCTCGTTTTCTTTATAATTCTCAAATAATCAATGATGGTCAGGAGATACTTTTTATTAGAAAACCTTGATGAAATAGGGAATATCTACATTCTAACCTACATAATAATGACATAAATGTAAGAATTTCCATTGTTTTGGTGACATTATTATTGGCATAGTGATTTTTAATGAGGGAGCTTAGCAGTAATATTTGTATCTTTTCTCATTTCCTATATTTTCATTTCAGTGAGTGGAATGGTGAATTACCAAGGTAATGGGTCTGGGCTGTTTGCTGTTGCATCCGTTCCAATTGGCAGCTCTTACAGGTGCTCCCACAAGGTCAATGTCAACCTCTCTGAAGTGAATGCCTCAGAGCGCAATGCTATTTTGACCTTCTCAAAAGTCCAAATACAGGCCTTCGTCAACAGCACCTCTGGAAATTTTGGTGGCGGTAAGCTTTCCATTCTGAAATCATTTAAGTCTTCTATGTAACATGGAATCTATAATTTTTAACTCTTGAACTTCCGTTAAATTTGTAATAGATATTGGAAAATTCTTAATGCATTAAAACATACTGTCAATATTAATCTATGAAAAACTTACATTTTGTTTAGTCTCGAAACAAAAAAGAAAACTGCCACACCTTCACTGCTACAATAATGCTTTCTGTGTATTTTATTGTGTTTCAACATATTATTGCCCTAAGGTCAAGTATCAAAAAGAACCCTTAAGGATTTTGAATAAAATTAAATTGGTGGATTCTTGAATTTACATTTATCATTGGTGAATAGCACATAGCCAACTTTATCAGTCTAAGTTGTCATGTAAGATCTTTTTAATCTTCAAATTGAATTGTATAAGTTATCATCACTCACAAAAGCAGTCGTTTACTTATGAGGTCTTTGTAAATAAAGAAAACAGGCAACAAAAGTAAATGGGATGGCTTTGGGGATGACTTACATTGTTGGAAATGTTCTTGGGGGTGTTTGTCTCTGGCATAGGCAAGAGGAAATGGGTATTTCTGGCAAGGTCTAAGAAGGCAAGATTGAGAAAGTATTGTGGCCACATGGTGAAAGATATTTAATACATAATGAGCATTGCTTCTCCCCTTTCATTTAAAGTTAAATATTTCACTGCCTATANAAGAGAAAAGGCAATGGAAAGAACAGATAAATACAGTTATTTCTAATTTTTTAAACTCTTATTAAAGTTGCTTAGACTCTTGTTTTGCACCATCTTTGTGATCGGTATATATTTTACCACACAATGAGGTATTTTAAGTTGCTAGGTGTATTTCAAATCCCCAAGTTTTTGAAAATTTCAAATTACTGATCTAGAGACAGAAAATTTCAAGCTATTCCCTAGCCTAACAGCTGAAACTTTCTTATGATGCTGTGGCCAGTTAGAATCATCTTCGGATTTCATCTTATTTTCTGATTTCCACCATTGAAAAGTTTCATTTCTTTTTTAACATAGTATTGATAATTTACCAGTCTGTGGCATGTAGCCATGTCATCCAAGAAAATTCTCTGCCAACTGTACATTTAAAGTAGAGTGGGTCCATGATTCTCTGCATTATTAATCTGTTCCCATAGGACGGATTAAAAAGTGAATACAATATTACATAGATTTACTGTGATTCATTCCAAAAAATCCATTTTTTCCTGCAAATATGCATGAAAATATTTAATTTGTAATTTTAGTCATAAGAACTTTATGGAAGAAAGAAATATGGAATTTAATCAGAATGCCTTTGTGTGCTTCATAGAAGTGCAGAGTAAAGTGGACACAGTTGATGAAAATATTGTAGTATGTGGAGTGTGGCATTAACTCAATTCAAACGTAGAGGTTATTTACACAGACATGTGGAGTGTAGAGATAGGCGACTGATTCGAAAGCTTGATGCGAATCACAGGGTACGAGTAAAAGTAGCGGAAGGAGAATAGAGGTGTGTAGTGATAGGTTGGGGATTAAGTGTTTTCTGTTATGGCCAGTACTTTTTAATGAATATGCAAAGGAAATATTAAGGGTGGCATGGAAATGGAAGTGGGTGGTGAGGTGATTACTTATATGTTAGCAGATGATAATTCAAATAGTCTGATTGCGGAGGGATTTCAGTTACTGTTTAGTGCCTTACAGGTTGTGTGAGAAGTATGGGGGGAACAATAATTACAAGAAAACAAAATCATTGGGATTCTCAAGAGAGGTGTGTTTGAAAGGAGAATGTTGGGTAAGAGAGGAAGGAAGAGTATAGGCTTTTTACGTGATATGAAGGCAGGTATAAAGTGCAAAGAGCTGAAGATGGAAATGATGAAGGGCAAGTAAGATGATGTTCTCATGACACATACATGCATGATAGTGGTTTAGGGACTGTCCAAAAGGTAACTTTAGTTGATATAATACCTCTGATGATTATTAATATTTAATTATGATACCTTATACTATTATTAAAAAAATTGTAGGGGAAAATAACTTTGTAGTAATTGATTTTAGACACCATAGTAGAAATGTATGCTCATAGCGTTTCAATTGCTCAGGAGCTGTCCATTGCTTGATATTTTCATCTATACGACCACCTAGTGCCAAGTACCTTATTACTTCTTGAACGTCACATTCTGTTATCCGGTGATTACGGGAGATTACAGGCATCAGCCACTAAATAAAACAATGAGTTCATCTTTTTGTGAACCTCTATTTTATAAAGAAAAGTAAAGGTGGATGTTAGTCATTTTTGTTTTTAATTTTGCGATGAATGAGTTAACAAAAATGGCACACCAACATGCACATTGCTGTAAGATTTTAAAACTTGTACTTACAGTGAACAAAGTTCAAAACTTTGTAGTCTTTGCATTAGTTTACAACAATCTTGACCTATTTCAAGACATGAAATATCCCCTAGCCAATGACATGCCATGTTCATGGTGCCTACATATAGCAATACAAAGTAGTGCAGTTGCAGATATGAACTGCTAAAATTGTGTGTATGAGTGTATAAAATAAGTATATTAAATATTGATATAGTGATAAGTGTATTATTGCAATATGTTCTTGTGTGCTATCAAAATCATGATAGGTCCTAAAAATATATGACAAATATTTATTAATAAGTTCCCCCATTAATATCCTTGACCCTATCAAGTGAAATACCCGTATAGATGGGCCTATATAGTCTGCAAATCATAGGTATTAATTGATGTGATTAAAAAGTCTGTATTTATAACATCATGAATTTTTTTAAATTGATGAGAGCACATTATCCTATAAGATGATAAATTTAAAAGGCTGTACGTATTCATAAGATTCTTCACAAGGCTCACCATAAAGCAAATTTACTATATTTCAAACCCAACTTATAGAAAGGACCCATTGTACAGCAAAGGGTTAGTTCTAGCAAAAACATCAGTGTTGAAATACCTTAGCTACATAATTATTTGAGAAAATCATTTTGCCAGGGTTGGGTGTGGTACTGGGCAATTGTTTCTTTCCATGCTTTCCCTGAAGAATTGTTTCCTTCTTCCATCCTATTGTTCCTTTATCTCTTATTGCTCTCCCTTTGTTGTGTTCATATTCTCTTCATCGTAGTCCCTGTACCAAAAATTCAACTTACTTATGTACACTTACTCTTACATTGAACTATAGATGATAGCTTTATTTCATTGGAGACTGCTTTGTTTTTTATAATAAATCTCTATGACCTCTTGATTTGCGATGGCATTGGAGCGTTTTCAAATTTGCACATTATGTTCCACTCCTTGCAAAAGAGTAGGCAAAAACTTGAGTATGCCTGGAAACTATAGTTATGCTAAATGTTGGTACACTAAAGTTGAACTGTTATTCCAAAATTCAGCTCTTTCGTGTTTGATTGTGTGCTTACCAATCGTGCTGCAGAGCAATTGGTATTGCCGAAATAATATCAATCAATCATAGTTAACTGTGGGGGAATGAGAAAATACTACCTTTAATGCATTTAGTAAGCATGTGAAAGTATGAGGTTAACTGTCCTTTTGCATGGAAGTCACATTGCTGTGATGACAGGGTTATGAGTTGAACATTTTCTGACATGGTTTACATTTGTCTTGTAGCAGTATTTTAATGACAGCGTTTTGCTTTGCCTTGCAGTGTATGACTGTCCTGGAATGGATACTTCTGATATAGTCCCGATTGCAGTTGGTTGTGCTTTGGCTGGATTGGTCATAGGGGTGCTAATTGCGTACCTGGTCGGCAGGAGGAGGTCTCATGCCCGTGGCTACCTCTCGATGTGAAAATAATGATTAATGTTTTTGAGTGGACCTTGAATTATTGGTTTTGACGTACTCACTGGTTGGTTGAGTGGGTTGTTTGGAGGTGAGGTGTATGCCATGCAATATGGACTAAAAATGTGTGACTGTCTAGAGCCGGTAAACTTGATATCATTGGTCTCATTTTGCGCTGAGGTCACCGGATGATGGCGTTCCGTATCCAAATTGGATGGAAAGCGAAAAAAGGATAAAAAATCAATTTTTGTGATATATTAAGTATATGAAAAAATAACTGAGGTTTGTGAACAAATGAGGGATTTTTTTTGTAGAGATGACAGTATCCGAGATGGTTTAGCCCGGCTGTTTTGTTGTTATGACTGCATTTTGTAGTGGTGGGTGAGTGAATGAAGCCATTTCCATGGTCCATATCAGGGAACAAGGAAGTGGCTCAGTTATTGTAGTAGTAAAAATGTGATGTGATCTGTAAATATTCTCATGTTTAGTAATTAGGGTATTAACTTCTCAATTCTCAGTTTTTAAGTTAAAAATAAATAATATAATGTGCTACCAATTTTATTTGCCACCGTAGGTTGATATCATTTGAGTCTCAATATTTCTATGTAACTGCAGTTTGCTTTGGTAACATTTCATTGAATTGGGTTTATGTGCAATTTTAGCGATGGTATTTGGTACGCTGGGCTCATATTCTAGTCCTGATTGTGAAGCTTGCGTTGATTGTTTTTAAAATTTGGAAATTGCATATTTGCCTACCGCCTCAAATGCAATGACAACAATACTTTGAAGTGCAAGCTCAAGACATTTTTTTTAGAAAAGTTACGTAAATCCATGACAAAAATATGGCTTCAATAATTGGTAAATATGTAGCAAAGGTCAGTTAAGAATGCATGAGGCTGAAATACCAAGAATTTTTCTCTTACACAGGATCTGTTCATTCCATGAGGATATTCGTTTTCATTGTCTTTCTTAAAGCTTAGGATATTATTAATGTCATTTACTTTGTTAGTTTTAAAGCTGTACAATTTATCGTATAACTGTACGTGCTTGTGCAGATGTATTGAAATTTGTTCTATTCTTATAGTCATTGATTGTTTTTGGATTTGGGATTATGTTTAAAAAATTACAATAATATATGTATTAAATTGATAATTTTGTACAGATTGTACAGTTATTCAAGGAATAAAGTAAATTTGACAGATGGTGAATTTCAGTCATTTCTCACCGTATGTTTTAATGTTCTTTCTTGATGTAATTGTTAATTTGATAGCTTTCAACTTTTACTGAAGCATCTTTGTGTAACAAGAATACCCAGACCTGAAGCATCAACTCGCAAACGCTTAAAATTTTGTTAAAAATTTTATTTTTTCAGTAAACTTCTAATGTGTCAATAGGGGTAGGTGGAAATGACAGTTTTGGTTTTCTCCAATTGTTTTGCGATTGGTAAAAGGAAAGCGTTTCACTATTTTATTGTGACAACTTCCTCTTGTGAAAAGTGTGACTAACTGGGAGCACACAATGGAACTCATACACAAAATAGAAAACAATGCCTGATACAGTAGACTCTCGTTATTACGATGTTCGTGGGACCAAAAAATCGGCGGTTCGTAATAACGTTGTTCGTATCAATGTAGT
>LYUA01003509.1:159765-170739 GCA_002093875.1 Calopteryx splendens
TTCATAATAAAGTATTTTTTGTTCCTGTGGGGACCGGGACTAAGGTTCGTAATATCATTTCCTTGCCATACATTTATATACCCCTTTCGTCGGGACCAATGATTTGGTCCGTAAGAACGAAAACTTTGTATAAAAGTTGTTTGTAATAAGGAGAGTCTACTGTAACCATTTTAGGTAATAAGGTCTTCACAATGGAAATGCAAGACTGATGTTCTCTTGGTAGCACAGATAAAAAAAATACCAGAAGCATTTTTCTTGCTAAATAGTTTGGTAATTAAATTAAAGACTCAATTGGGAGAACTTGGGAATACCAAGGGATTCAAAGCTCCATGGATAGAAAATTTATTTTCATTGTTGATGACTATTACATTATAGAGTTAAGATGCATTGCTATTTATGGATCTTTATCACTTCGGTGTGACTTGCTACTGTTCTTCCCAAGTCGAGCATTTCCTGTTTTCTTCAGGTAATTTTAGACATAATTGCTGGAGTCTTCCAGAAGTCAAGTTTTGCAGCACTACCATAGGTTTTTGTCATTCAACAGGTCTATCATACCCATAAGATGAGATACATTCACATTGGAGTGGAAATGGGAAGTGGCCATGTTGAGCGGCACTTCTCATTATGCTTATTTTGCAGCTAACTGCTATATGTAGAGGTTGACCCACAACCTTGTGGATTCTTTAGTTTCAACCACTGGCCCCAACTTAGTGATAGTAAGGATTGTTCAAGAGGAAAGTGCGTATATAAGAGTACCATATTGAAAATCTATTCCTCTTACATATTAAGTTTATCTGACTGTTGTTAAAGTTACTGTGTTGATCCTTCGCTTTAAATGTGGCAATAACACAACCATGCTGAGAAATGCAATAAAAGAAATTTTTTCTCAGCTGATAAAAGTATGGTGGGGGATGTTATTTTTTATTGTATTCAATGTGCAAGTAATTACAGTAAACTGTGAAGGAGATATTACCCACCAATGTAGTGTAGGGTGATAACACAGTATGTGGTTAAATTTTTATTGTTACTTACCTGCTGAGTTGAAAAATTAACTTATTTTAAAACATACATATATTGTGTTTTATTCACCAAGCAAAAATTTGAACATTATGAAAGATATTTTTAAAAACCTTGACCTCGGAAGAGAAGCAGACCTGCTAAATAAAATTTCTTCAGTTGTAGAATTATAGAATTGTGTCTCTAAGTCTAGATGTCTTCATGCTTTCCTAATTTGGAGGGTATCCTTTTCTCATAAGGTTTGGTTATTAATATTTCTTTCTAGTTATTTTCTTAGTGTTACAGATGGGATTAAATGAATGCTCATAAGCTAAAAACTAGGGTGCAGAAATACAAACTAATTGTAGATGCTACTCATGGTTAAGCATCTGAGACTTAAAAACATTTTAGAAGCTTCTGAGAGAAGCAGAGGTGACAACAGCAAGAGGAATTCAAATTTTAACTTCGCTGCATGAAATGTATTGATGTGTTGGATTCAAATACTAAATAGACGTATATTTCCTATGCATAGTATCTATATGAAAATTATTATAATATTGCTTGATATGCATCCGCATTCCCTCATTTTTTTTAATAGTCTGGGATCACTTTTAAAATGGAATAATGCATATCCTGAATTTACTTGACAACATGGCCATTGAATTGACTCTTTGTGATGGACATACCCCTACAGTAACCCTTTCTTCATTTGACGTTTATGTTGGTACACCCTAAATCCTTTGTACGATCTACATAAAGAACTATCTTCACATGTTTTGTTTTTCTCTAGTGTTCTAGTAATTTACTTGATGCATCTTTATTTAATCTCCTCGGAAAAACTTTCACAAAGGTGCACGTGCTCCTTGGGGTAGTGTCCAGGGAGTGATTTAAGGAAGGAAATTTGTAAGTTTTATCGTGCATGTGCAATGTGAGATGAAAAAAGTAGATGGATACCAAAAGTAGGTATCTGGGCTCAGTTGCAAGTAGATGCTTTAAAAATTGTAATTATGTAGTTACAAGTGGTAATTAAATTTTAAAGTAATTAGTCGCACTTGCAGTTAATTTTGGTAGTATATATTTTGAAAATGAGTCTTGTATGTTAGGTCTTTGTACATCATTGAGAGACCACAATTTTTTAAAATCTGATATTTAAATTAGCAAATGGTAATGTTCTGAAGAGGGAAACTGTACTTTATCCCATACTTAATTGTAAATACCATGTCAACAATTGGAATTATTAACTAGTTAATACATAAAAAAATGTTTCTCCTTTTATCTTCTCTTTTCAAGCTGAAACAATATAATGTTAAGAAAATGACAAAAATTATGTATGCTAATGTTCCTGGAAGTATTTACTGGTTTCAGAAAAAATATTACATCTGCACAGCATAATGCTTAGTTTTATCATGTGCATAGCTCATTAGATGTTATTCATTTTACAAAATAATTGCATCTCAATTACTGCAACCCTCTAATTAGCTATATATGGGCAAAATCTCTTTTGCTAATGGAAAGAAAATGCTGGACAGGAACACTAGTAGGTATCAATCAAATAAATTATGGGATAATTTTGTGGGCACGTTCCAGCAGCACAGCTAATGTGCTGTTATTACAGAAAAAAGCAATCAGGGCTATCTTTGGCTTTGAAAAAGATGATCATTGTAAGCCTTTCTTTAGACAATCTAGAATTATGACAGTTACGTCTCTTTATGTTTTTGAAGTGGTTTTTTTATAAAAGGAAATCAATCAACCCTGCCCATAAGTGCAGACAGTCATTATGATGATACCTGTTAGAAAGGATGATTTGATGTACCTTTTTGTCCAATTGAAAAAAACAAGTAAAAACTTTAACGTGCTGGGTTTAAATATGTTTAACAAATTACCTGATAAAGCTCAAGTTGTAAGTGATGTCACTTTTAAAAAAGACTTCTTAAGGTGGCTACAGCATGTAGTATGGATGAATTCTTTAGCTTGGATATTTTGGGTCTGAATTTTTAATAATTTTTGTTTTGTTATACTAGACTTTTTTATTGCATATATATATTGTATGTATAATTTTTTTTTCAGTTCTTGACAAGATCCATTCGCAAAATGTTGGCCGAACTATCAATAAACATTAGGTATTTATATTATTCACAGTTCACTTAGCTATGTAACATTTTTCATACCTAACAATGTTACTAACGGATTAATGTTTTTAAAAATTACCACATAAAAGGGAAATTTGCTGTCACCCTGAAACTTAAAAAAATTGATTTTTACTGTAAGGAAGATAAACTGTTATTTACCTATTTATTTTTTAATTTTCCCGAGACTCATTCTGTGAATTCTTTGATTAAACTTTTGTAGAAAAAATTCCTTCTATCTATCCACCACCCTTTACATTGGATTCACCTTTCTGAGGGATTGGAAGCAAGTGCTTTTTATCCCAGGTTTTTACTTACAGAGAGCACACTTTGATAAGGATTTGAGGCAAGGTTGGATCCAGCCAATATTGTCAGGGGCATGCTTTGATTCAACAAAACCTTATGCATATATAGGTTGAATACATTTGCTGCATTTGAATACAAAATGCTGACTCTCACTTCATGTTCATGGCTGAAATATATGCTATAATTTATGTTTTCTTTCCATTAAATTTGAAGCCTTTATTGAATAAGTGATTAATGATACAATGCCTATTATATATAACTTTCCCCCTGAAGTAATTTTGCATTGATTGGTTTATTCTCCTGCATTTACCTAACACTCCTAGTGTACTGCTCCTATTATTCAATTTTATTTTACGATAAAAGTACTGGCGTATAAAACTGGCTAATGGATTCACTTTGCTGTCTTTATTTCAATATTTAGAAAATATAATTAATTGGTAGGTTATATTGACAAATATTATATTCAAACTATGTAGAGTTTAGTTTTTTCTTTAAGTTATTTTTAAATTTTATTAGAGGTACATACATGAAGTACATATGTTCATAATTAATGACTTTGGTTTCAAGCTTATGAGTTCCAATGAAATAATGGCATGTGAAGTTTTCTTTACTTCTACTCTTTGTAAATTTGTGCTCCCAACTCATTTTACTTTTTCCAAGAATGCAAGTGAGAGCATATGGGTAGTTTTTATAGCCTAACACTTTGAATTACCAACCTCTTTACCTTTAGCTCTATCTACCAAATATGACATTTTAAATGTAGGAATGATAAGTGCATATGAAATATGTATATGCTTCATTTATTATTTAGAGCAGAACCATACTAGGTACGTTTAAAAATTATGAAAGAGGTGAGAAATCAAACAAAAAGAGAATTTGAATGATTAAATAAAGGCAGTCTCATCATATTTAAATTATCTAAATGTCAAGATGTATGACAATGGATTTAAAAATGTATATATTTTGTGATGGTACAATTGTGTGTATTTGCACAATAATTATGAACTTAAAAATTCATTACAAAAAAATGAAACATATCTCTATTGGGCCAGGCCATCTTACGCTGAAGTAATTTTAGCTTGACCTGAGAGCCTAAGCAACATAGTCAGTGTAACTTCCAGAGAAAACATCCAGGAGTCGTGAACTCATTGCAAGAACCTAAGAAAACTCTGTGTGCTATAGTTAACAGTATGTAATTGAAAACTATCAAAAATTAAATAAAAGTTACATATATATAGCAGCAACCAAAAAAAATAGTCCCCAAGACATTTTAAATCTATCACAACCCCCGGGAACAACAATACCAAACAGATTTCACAATGAAACCACCCGAAAATATTTTAATGAGGGCGGATGAGGGGGTGAGTAGACATAAGAGGAATGTTGTGAGATCTGGGTGTTTCATACTCGCCTTGAGGTTCTAAAGTGGAATGGAAAAGCAAGTCCAATAAAGGAAAAAGCAGAGTCGACATCAAGGTAGACAGATCTAGTAGTACTTGGGCTATGTCAGCAGAACTAAAAGAAAAAAAACACTGGCATGGGACGAGCTACATTTCAGTACCTCCCTTTGACGAATGGGTAATGATGATCCCACCCCCCCATAGTACCTGCCCTAAGTTTGGGGTGGGTTAGTGTGCCTACTAGACAGTGCCGGCCACAAAGGGGGTGCAGTTTTGCAAGGCACCTGGATCAATCAATCACCCAGATCAATTTTTTTTATAATGGATATTATTTTGTACCCTTCCCTCCTCTATGCTTCCCAAATTCCAATACTTAATTTCCCCTCCCCCCTTCAGCTACGCCTTACTGCCAATCATATCTGCCTCTTCCCCCCCACTTCATCCCCCTTCCTCACCTCACCCCAAGAATTGACAGGTCTATGTAACTATAATGTACATTACCGACTGTATTTTCACCTGGCCATTCTGTATGGAAATGAAACCATTGTCATGTGCATAAATTGTGATTGTGGGACTGCAGAGTTTAATGACTCTAATCATTCTGATTTTGTGATGTTGGTTCTGTAAAAGTTCTTTACTCAGATTTCACAGCTTAAAAAAAATTAAGGTTCTTCTCCATTTTCATTCCCAGTCTAATATCATTTTATTCTGTCGCTATAGCTCCAAAATATTGTCCAATAAACCACCTTACAAAGTTTGCACATAGAAGATACATATGTTTCTTTCATCTTCTGTTGTAGCAAAGTGATTTGAACCAATGGTCCAACTCTTTATTTAACTTTCGCATAATATTGAATTTGAACATTTTGAATATATATGAAACATTCAAAATTACCATTTTTTAAAACATCATATAGATGTTCAAAGGAAACCAATTTGTACAATTATTTAATATACTATGAATGCTCAAATATACTATTCAAAGAACATTAAATGAATTTTTATTTTGAATAAATTAACATGATATTTTAAATATCTTTTGGCTGGAGAATAGAATCCTCTAATATCCCGTTATTTATATATGCATGCGACATTATGTATAAGAAGTAAATTTTAAATTTGTATTGATTCCTACTTCCCAATAAATAATCCTTTTCTCCTTGGGAATCATCTCCGCGTAGCTCGATGGTTTACGGGAATCCCGGGCATCGATTTGTATTATCAGATTTTATACATGTCATCGGCAACTATGTCAACTATTCAAGATGATTTGGCAACATTTGGCAACTCCTGTAACTTCGCGCCGCAATTGTGTTTCATTATTCATTTGTTGAAAATACGGTAAACGCTTGGAGGATGTGAGAATGTTAGAATATTGAGAATTTTAGTTAAGGTTCGTCGTTTACAAACGTAATCAATGTTTAGTTATAATTATTTGGGTTAGCGGAAAGTCTCCGTTGTAATTTATATTGTCATTATGCTGTCGGCGTTTTATGATTTTACGATTTCACGGGTGAAGTCATTATTTGGCATAGAAACGGAAAATAGGAAAAGAAGGTAAATGGATTATTTATTAATTGTTCATCGTGTAAGTATAATAGTTTGTAAGTTTTATTTCCTGCTCCTCTTTTATCACACATCTTTCGGGAATTGTCACTTTTGAGAACTGCTATATGATTGTAGCATAGGTCTTTCATTTTTGTTATAATATGTTGTTTAAATTTTGTCAGATTAAACATTTTTTGTGGTGTAAGAGATTTTGAAAAAAAATAATAATTACGAGTAAGAAGCTACTGTAGAACGAATTTAATTGATTTAATTGGAATTTTCACTACCTGGGGTGGTTATCCCAAAATCCAGTCCAATTAATATCCTTTATTTAATGCTAACCTAGTTGACGGGGAATATTTGTAAGTATATTTGTATTGTGTTAATTTACCGCCCAGAGGTTCAGATAATTGTTACTTCAAGATTATTGAAAATGAAGCTGCTGAAATGATAGAATCACATTTTCTCTAATAGTGTGTTTATTTGCAGGATAGGGGATGAGGAGTGTACTGAAACACCAAATGTGAAAATAAGACGTATTGAGAAACCGCTTGGAGCAAGCAATTTTTCTAGTGAGTATTTTGCAATTGCATTGCATTTCATTTATAAGTGATACACACCTTATTAAGCATATTAATTTCGACGAAAATATTGAAACACATTATACAGTACATAGAAAGTATGACATTCTCCATCTTCCAGCCCTTAAAAAGTTACCGATTCTCAGTATGTTGGACATACTTAGCATAAAATGGTGCTTATTAGATGTGTCTATCAGTTAATATGAGTGTGAAAAAGAATATGATAAATATTTCTTTTGTTTATACATTTTATTTTTATTTATAAACTTTTTATTGTGTACTCAGTTGGCTTATGCGTTAAAGATTCATATTGGAATAATCTTAATTTTGCACATTAACCTCATTCTTATTAAGTATTTACTAAAGGTTTTTGTGAGTCGCAGGGATACTTCACGGGAATGTGTAACTTGATTTTTTTGTGCAAGTGTTTGTGTCAACTTCAAAAATTTTCAGTGGAACTGGAACAGTGATTGAAAAATACATTTAACTTGTTCAATCTGTGGTGAAGACAGTGGAGTACATTGATACTAATAGGCTGGAAACTTTTATTACAGGTTCCATTTGTCATAACTTACCAAACATGTCAAAACTTGAAAGAAGTCACCTAACACACAGGGTAAGAATAAACTGGATTTTTCTGAGTTTTTAAATCCTTAATTGGAGAATCTAGTCCTTGAAAATGTTTTCAATGCCTAATTGGAATATTCTTGTGACAGAGGGAATGTCCAGATGAGGAATTCTCATGGGAGAAGAGGAGCACAGGGAAGGAGAACCATTTTACTAGGAATTCCAGCTGTCAGGCTTCTGACCCAGATGTTATTGTTATAGAAGAGGACTCTAAGGAGATAAGCCATTTAAAGTCTTGCAACCATGGTTATTGGAATTGTGATGGTGCACGGATGAAGGACCAAGGCCTAGATGCACAGCAAGTTGACAGCAAAATTAAGTCGCATAACAATGCAGTGCACACGGTGGATGATGATGTGATAGTTGTCAAGGATTCAACAAGGGCAAAGAAGAGAATGTCCTTCATCCCAAGGACACAACCCATACAGTTCACGGGTGAGTTGTCATTTATGCCTTGAATCCTCTGAAGTGGGTTGAGTTGGTGCAATTGGTACGGGGCTGGTCCCCACATTAAAGACATGGGTTCGATATCTGAGGCTTATTCCTCAAAACTACACACCCAGGATGTCTGTATGTACATAAATATTATATTACTATTGATGTAAGCATGGAAAAAAGTGAAATGGTATCATCTTAATGGTTTTCCAATCCGAGGGTTAGTTAGTATCAGCTCCTCAAATCTATTTCCTGTTACCTGGCAATTTTTTCATTCCTTCATACCTCCTTCCGCTGATATCTTTATCGCCTGATTCCCAAAAGTCATATTTGATCTTCCTCTTCAATTCTCACCCTCTTATGTTTCCTTCATAAATGGTGTTCAGTAAATTATATCATGCCTCAGGAAGTGTTCTCCGAAGACTTCTCTCTTCACCCATTCTTTGAAGCACTTCTTCATTTGTAATTTTTATCTATCCATTTTATTTTTATCATTCTTCAGTAAAACCACATTTTCATTGCCCCCAATCTTCTTTTGTCTTCTCCTTCTGTCATCCATGTCTCACATCAATAAATAAGGAAACTCCACATGTGTGTAAGTGTTAATGAACTGCTTCGTAATGTCTATGCAAGCACTATTAACTTAGTAATTGTATCTTCTGATGGAATGTTTTCCCTGCTATTTCTATTCTGCTTGCTATATCCCTCTTGCCTCTTCCATCTCCGATGAAGACCATGACCATAGTTTTTTACTTGTTTATATTGAGGTTGCGCTTGTTTATCTTGAGGGCAGAGGAAACAGTCTTGCCACATTGAAAACCTGGTTTCCACTAGATAAGACGAGTTAGTATGTTTGGGACTAGATGTAGGTTGGATGGGTGACCTCCATGCCTTAACTATGGTGCCATTGTCTCCTGTATCCATATGACAGACAGGTAAATCCTGTTGCAGGACTCTTTAAGGGCCTAAGATGCCTGCCTGAGTGCCGGGAGCTCCTGTTGAAGGCCCTCTCATACCAGCCGTCTATCCTGGTCAGGTCCTCTCACAGCAAGGGTTTCCTTTCTTCATGAAGTTTTACTCCACTTCTTGTCTTTTCATTGTTCTCCTTGATTGCCTTGTCAATTTAAACATGAGGGATTGGGTTGGTTCGGTGGTTAGTGTCCTGCCTTCCCATCCAGAGGACCCTGGATCATATCCTGGTGGTGACAAGGTAATTTTTAATGGCAACCCAAACCCTATTTTGGTGCTATATTTGGAGATCACATCAAGTTCTACTGCATCCATAAGATGGGACGTTAAACTGTGCCCTTGGTGCCTTCCATTAGGAATAGGCTAATGCTTATTCAGGTTTTCTCTCCAACCTTTCAGAAAGTTGAACCCATTTCGATATAAAAACGACTAAATTAGCCAATAAAATTTGCATAGTCATATTAATTTTTTACTTAGTAAACTTAGTATCAGTATTCATACACATATGGTGCACCGTAACTAATATAAACAAAGAGAATTGGTCATGCGCAGGAAATGAAACTGGCATTCAAAGTTGTTCCATCAAAATGTTGAGTCACATGAACTTCGATCTGCACAATTACTTTATTTTTTTTCAAAACCCATGGAAGAGAAGCATTATCTTATCTCTAAGTCCTCATTGACTGTATTTATCATCTACTACCTTTTTGTGAAGATTTCTCTTCTTAATGCATTTTTTTTACCTATTACCTGTTCTACTTGGCCAATTTTCATTTTAAGCATTTCCTGAATAAGTGAAGTGTTCTACCTGCTCTTTATTTTACTATCCAACTTCAATGTTTAACTTTGGATTGGTTATGTCTGAGGATAATGTACCATGAATTGGATTTGAGCACGACTCCTGGGAGCTCTAGCTATTGTGCCAATCCCATCACCTTCTTTTTCTTCACATCAACTGCTGGAAAGATTTGAATAAAACAAGGGAGTCGTTACAGAATCGGAACGAAATGGCATAATTATTTTATTGTATCTCAAGCCTCACTTTTTGTCCAGAGGACAAAAAAGTAAGTTTAATGTGATATTTCCTTCTCTCTTTTTTCCCCCAGAGCGATTGAGAGATTATAAACAGCCCACGTTGAGTGACTCGCAGAGAGTTAACAGCAGTTTGAAAAGTGGCCTGAATGGTTCAATTTTTGACCTGGAGCAACCATCTCGAAGTGAGATGGGTGGCTCAGTTGAGAGGAGAAACATTTCCTCCACCAGCAAATTTGATTCCCCGTCAGTTAAAGCAAGGATTCGCACAGGCAATTTGTCAAGGGCAGCCATTTTAAGGAAGTCACTGCCTCCGCCGACCATGTACTTCGGTGTGGATCCAAAGTTGAGCTCAAGGTGGAATGGTCTCGACAACAAAGTGAGAAAGAATCCTTCTGCCTTGGCATTGGTAAGGCATTTTTTGATTGTACTGGTAATTATAATCCATGATGCTGATTACTAAAAATTGTAATCGACACTAGTGATATTGATGTTTGCCACAACACTATTTTAAATACATAAATCAGAGAGTGATTTGCTTTTGTCAAAATCACTGCTGTCAAATGATAACGTTTTCACTGACAGGATGCCGTGAAATAAGATATGGGATTTGCATGTAGTGAGACATTAATTTAAATCAGAATTTAAGTTTACATTAAACCAACTTGTTGCCTCAAGACAAAGTAATTCTAATTCTTTAATTATTCCCTTCTTTAATTGAAAGGCATCATCTTTTTTCATATTTTTGTAATGTATTTAAATGCAATATCCTTACCATTCACATTTTTTTTATTATTACTGGTAATCTACTGGTCAAGGTAGGTTTCTGATGGACACATCCATGCAATAACCCTTTCCTTGTTTCTGCATAATTTCTGCCTCCCTTCATTCCATCCCATATGCTTAATCTTTTCCTCCCTCTCCCTCGCTTACCCAACATTCTACCCTCTTATA